>KZ651152.1:290275-307061 GCA_001010745.2 Gerris buenoi | reverse complement strand
AACTCAAAAAGATTTTAAGGCTTTTTTCGAATATAGTTTATATATTTTTCATTTTCTTTAAATTATTACTTTAGGTTTTTTTAAATTTGTACTAATTAATTAATAATAATTAAGACTAGATCAAACGAAATATACACAAAATCTTTTTGAGTTCCATCTAGGAGGATGGACTCAAAGATAGTCAAAGGTGTGTTGAAACCAAAGTTGTTCTTATTAACAGTTTTTATTTCTTTGTTTTGTTTACATATTTCTTTGGTATTTTGTGACTTAGGTCCATTTCTTTACAACTTAATGTTCCTTGCGCTTTCAAGAGAAATTACACATTAATAGTAGTTCTATCTAGGAGTATGGACACAAAGATAAAAGATATTCAAAGATGTGTTGAAACCTAAGTTGTTCTTATCAACAGTTTTTTTTCTTTTTTTGTTTACATATTTCTTTGGTATTTTGTGACTTAGGTCTATTTCTTTACAAATTAATGTTTCTTGCGCTTTCAAGACCTATTTCACATAAATAGTTGTCCCATCTAGGAGAATGGACACAATGATTTACCTATTATAATTTTTTTAGAATTTAAGAATTTGATTATGCTTATTTTTACATTATATTATAGATATACATTTTTTTTTTTAACTAAATTTCATTTATTTATGTTCTTGTTCTTTGGATTTTCAATACATAATTATTTACATTGGTAGTTTAGATCCTTAGCTGTTCATGTCAACTTTTTTATTTATTTATTTTTTTTTTTGGATTACTTAGGTTAATTTATGTTCATGTTCTTTGCGTTTTAAATAATATTAATATTACTTAATAATATTATGAGTTGTTCTTGTTGACAGTTTTGTTTGAGAGTTGGCATATTGAATATTTGATTTTTTTTTTTTTTTCTAATAACCTAGTGNAGAAGAATACAAATTAACATTTTTATGTTTAATTATACCATCATACTTTTACAAAAAAATTGCGAGATTTAAATGTATTTGTTAAAAAAAAAGGGAATATAGAAATTTTGCTAGGAGAGAAATAATTAAGTATACTGCCTTCAGAAAACTAGTAACTTATTTAAACTGTAGCAGATAATTATGATATTATTGACAATGAACTCATATACAACTAATTTTATAATAAAATTATCTCGTACCAGACAGATTTTTTTTTAAAAAACTATCGTAATCTTAAAATTACATGAAAGCAAATAAATGAGTCAGAAATACTTAAGACTATACTTCCAATTAAGATATTTAACTAAATGTATCTAACTAACAACAACTAACTAATATAATAGCTGTGAGTTACTAAGTCGTATGCTGAAACAAGCATTCGATTTAGTTCCTACGAGTTACAGCTAACTAACTTAGCTGTGAGTTACTAAGTCGTATGCTGAAACAAGCATTCGATTTAGTTCCTACGAGTTACAGCTAGCTAACTTAGCTGTGAGTTATTAAGTCGTATGCTGAAACAAGCATTCGATTTAGTCCCTACGAGTTACAGCTAACTAACTAATGGAGTGAATTGGTACCCTTTAATAACTTATAACCAAATCATAGTCCTTAAACATAAGGCAACAATTAATTATTAATTAATATTTAAAATTACTTCTGCCTTACAGTAAATAAGTACAAATAAGTGCCTTACAAAATTGGAGCCACTGCCGTGGTAGCTTAAAAATTGGAGTTCTAGATATTTGTACTGAAAAAAATTAAAGGAATTGAGGATTGACACTAGTATGTACATGTATAATTAAGATTTATTACTGGTATAGAAATATAATTGAGGTTAGAGCAAGTTTAAATTTATGATCTTTTTTCTATTATCAAGAATTAAAATATTAATAACTGATCTCAATTATATACGTTTAATTTTATTGCTAGATTGAAAATCATTAAAATATAAAAACTAAAAATAAATTGCAAATATATTTAGTTTTTAAATAACTTAGTGTATTACGACGTTTTTTTTTTTTAATTTTATAAACGCACACAGGTGGTTAAAAATTGTGTATCATTGAAAAAATCACCACAATCAGAATCGCTGCTAGTTAATGATTCAGCTTTTGTGCTAGCTAATGATTCAGCTTGTGTTCTAGCGTTTGTGCTATCTTATGCGGTAGCTTTTGTGCTATCTAATGATTCAGCTTGTGTTCTAGCTTTTGTGCTGGCTTATGTGCTAGCTTTTGTACTGGCTAATGATTTAGCTTGTGTTCTAGCTTTTGTGCTGGCTTATGTGCTAGCTTGTAAGATTTATTGTTGGGATGTAATTATCAAATTGCTTAATATTATCCTTGACAGTAAATAATTCATTTGTAAAGGATATTGCAGTAAACAAATATCTAATATCTTAAAAGGTATAGATATCAGGTAAATAATTTATCAATAACATACTTTTTGCTGGCATGTAAGTGCATGCGTGTTTATTCTTATAAATAATTGATATCTTGCATACAAAAAATGCTGTTTTCATAAGAATTTCGCATGACTTTAAATATTTAGTTTTTGTTTTTAACGGATGTTGCTGGATTTGAAACAAACTCTTTTGAAATAAAGGTAGAATAGAAATAGTTGAAGACTAGTAAAATTTATAATTGGTCACTTTCATTTAAATGATATATAGCATTCATTTAATTACAGCAAATAAATAATTGATTTCATAAGAAACTCGGCTGTAATTGATGTACGATTAATTACTTATTAATTAATATGTAATTTATTTTTAATTTATATCGCTGCATAGATATATAAATGGTCGATTTCTAGCATTATGTAATTGATTTGTTTTCCTTGATATAATCATTTATATCTACTAGAATTTCACTAGTGTGTAAATAATTAAATTCCAAATTTTAATTTCAAATATTATGGGATTAGAAAACACGCAGTTTAACCAATATATAGATCGATCTTATATATAATTTTTGATTAACAGAAACAATAACTGATCTAGCAAAAAAACTGATTTTATAAAGAGGCTTTTTTTTTTTTTACTTAGGAATTTATTTTATTTGTTTGTGCCTTACATATATTTTTTGGAATTTTGTAAATTATGTTATTTTTAGGTTTCTTGTGATTTGTTAATATTTTTCTTATAACCAACTTCTTTTTTTAACAATAAACAGTATTATTAATTTAACAAAGAAGCAATCAATAAGAGAAGAATACAAATTAACATTTTTATGTTTAATTATACCATCATACTTTTACAAAAAAATTGCGAGATTTAAATGTATTTGTTAAAAAAAAAGGGAATATAGAAATTTTGCTAGGAGAGAAATAATTAAGTATACTGCCTTCAGAAAACTAGTAACTTATTTAAACTGTAGCAGATAATTATGATATTATTGACAATGAACTCATATACAACTAATTTTATAATAAAATTAATATAGAATATAATAAATAAGTTTATGAGAATTTTCACAGATTTCTCTGTTGCTGTAATTAATTAATAACCTAGTGGGTTATTATATCTTATTAATTTTTGAATAAATATATTTTTTTTGGAAGCTTAGATTTAGTATTGACTAGACGTTCTGCTGTTAGTTCTAGAAAATAAATCATATAATAATTGAATAAAACTAATTCTTAAATTGATTGGAATTACAACAACAAATAAGTTAAAATATTCTCGCAATTAGAATTAAAATATAAACATTTGGATTATATTTTTAACTTTTTTTTTATTATAACTCAAGATTTTAAGGCTTTNTCATACTTTTACAAAAAAATTGCGAGATTTAAATGTATTTGTTAAAAAAAAAGGGAATATAGAAATTTTGCTAGGAGAGAAATAATTAAGTATACTGCCTTCAGAAAACTAGTAACTTATTTAAACTGTAGCAGATAATTATGATATTATTGACAATGAACTCATATACAACTAATTTTATAATAAAATTATCTCGTACCAGACAGATTTTTTTTTAAAAAACTATCGTAATCTTAAAATTACATGAAAGCAAATAAATGAGTCAGAAATACTTAAGACTATACTTCCAATTAAGATATTTAACTAAATGTATCTAACTAACAACAACTAACTAATATAATAGCTGTGAGTTACTAAGTCGTATGCTGAAACAAGCATTCGATTTAGTTCCTACGAGTTACAGCTAACTAACTTAGCTGTGAGTTACTAAGTCGTATGCTGAAACAAGCATTCGATTTAGTTCCTACGAGTTACAGCTAGCTAACTTAGCTGTGAGTTATTAAGTCGTATGCTGAAACAAGCATTCGATTTAGTCCCTACGAGTTACAGCTAACTAACTAATGGAGTGAATTGGTACCCTTTAATAACTTATAACCAAATCATAGTCCTTAAACATAAGGCAACAATTAATTATTAATTAATATTTAAAATTACTTCTGCCTTACAGTAAATAAGTACAAATAAGTGCCTTACAAAATTGGAGCCACTGCCGTGGTAGCTTAAAAATTGGAGTTCTAGATATTTGTACTGAAAAAAATTAAAGGAATTGAGGATTGACACTAGTATGTACATGTATAATTAAGATTTATTACTGGTATAGAAATATAATTGAGGTTAGAGCAAGTTTAAATTTATGATCTTTTTTCTATTATCAAGAATTAAAATATTAATAACTGATCTCAATTATATACGTTTAATTTTATTGCTAGATTGAAAATCATTAAAATATAAAAACTAAAAATAAATTGCAAATATATTTAGTTTTTAAATAACTTAGTGTATTACGACGTTTTTTTTTTTTAATTTTATAAACGCACACAGGTGGTTAAAAATTGTGTATCATTGAAAAAATCACCACAATCAGAATCGCTGCTAGTTAATGATTCAGCTTTTGTGCTAGCTAATGATTCAGCTTGTGTTCTAGCGTTTGTGCTATCTTATGCGGTAGCTTTTGTGCTATCTAATGATTCAGCTTGTGTTCTAGCTTTTGTGCTGGCTTATGTGCTAGCTTTTGTACTGGCTAATGATTTAGCTTGTGTTCTAGCTTTTGTGCTGGCTTATGTGCTAGCTTGTAAGATTTATTGTTGGGATGTAATTATCAAATTGCTTAATATTATCCTTGACAGTAAATAATTCATTTGTAAAGGATATTGCAGTAAACAAATATCTAATATCTTAAAAGGTATAGATATCAGGTAAATAATTTATCAATAACATACTTTTTGCTGGCATGTAAGTGCATGCGTGTTTATTCTTATAAATAATTGATATCTTGCATACAAAAAATGCTGTTTTCATAAGAATTTCGCATGACTTTAAATATTTAGTTTTTGTTTTTAACGGATGTTGCTGGATTTGAAACAAACTCTTTTGAAATAAAGGTAGAATAGAAATAGTTGAAGACTAGTAAAATTTATAATTGGTCACTTTCATTTAAATGATATATAGCATTCATTTAATTACAGCAAATAAATAATTGATTTCATAAGAAACTCGGCTGTAATTGATGTACGATTAATTACTTATTAATTAATATGTAATTTATTTTTAATTTATATCGCTGCATAGATATATAAATGGTCGATTTCTAGCATTATGTAATTGATTTGTTTTCCTTGATATAATCATTTATATCTACTAGAATTTCACTAGTGTGTAAATAATTAAATTCCAAATTTTAATTTCAAATATTATGGGATTAGAAAACACGCAGTTTAACCAATATATAGATCGATCTTATATATAATTTTTGATTAACAGAAACAATAACTGATCTAGCAAAAAAACTGATTTTATAAAGAGGCTTTTTAAACCGATTTTATTTTAATAATATAACCAATTGAAATTGCACTAAGTATATATATTATAACATTAGTACTTCTTTAGATTTTTACTCCCTAGATTTTTTTTTTAGACTATAAATGGATATATCCCACTTTTGCTTTATAAGGGCAGTAACAGTTTAAAGAAGAAGATTCCGTACACCTTCATTAGATTGTTACTCCCATTTGGTATTTTATAAGGGGAGTAACAGTCTAACAAAGTGTCATAACGTATACTTAAATACTCAAGTAAAAATGTGTAATTTATTTATTAAATAACTGTATATTACTCGATTAAATAATCACATAGTTAAAACACAATAGTACTTACTCTAAATGAATAAGTTAAAAAAATAAATAAAGTAATACATCTATCTTCTGGAGGCGAATGCGTCATAGATTTTTAGAATCCTGACGTTTCTAACCCATTACAGGGATCATTTTTAAGGATATTGCTCATGAGGAGTGTCATTTGCAAATGACTCTTATGATGAATTTCATACTAAAAATAAATAGAAATTTCTTCCCAACTTCTCAAGGTAGTTGCTCATGAGGAATGAGGAGCGTCATTTACAAATGATTCTCATGATGAATAGCATAATAAATAATAAATAGCAACTTCTTCTTTGATAATATAATGTAGCTGAATAGCAATTTCACAAGGTGGTTGCTCATGAGGAGTGTCATTTGCGAATGACTCTCATGATGAATATCATACTTAATAATGAATAGCAACTTCTTCTTTGATAAGATAATATAGCTAAATAGCAACTTCTCAAGGTAATTGCTCATGAGGAGTGTCATTTGGGAAATAACTCCCATCATGAGCAACTTCCTTGAGAATCCCTGTAATAGGTTAAAACTTCTGGATTCCCAAAATCTCATAAGCGGTTTTATTAGACTATTTATTCGACTCTAGCCAGGGAAATCTATGCTACAGCATTATGAAGTAAGTTATGTCAAAATTTGTATGTTAAGATTCCTAAAATAATTTTCCATATAAATTATTATGAAAAATCCAGATTATTATTGTCAATTTTACATTTTAAGAAGATCTATTTCGTTTTCGGGAAACTTAAATGATTCTGTATATTCACATTATTTTAATAATGCCCCGATTTTTACATCAGACATATTTTTTATAAGGAATACAGTAGTTATATTTATTTTTANAAAAAGCCTACTTGTTTAATTTATAAAATAATAAAAATACTAAACGACTTATAATTCCTAACTGTAAATAACCTATAAATAATCATATGAATGTAAATTTTAATAAATAATTATAAAAATGTATCCGAATACACTTACTTCGATGGAAGGTACGCTTATATATGATTAAAAAATTATTAAAAAAATTTTAATCAATTAAGTCTCCAACTATTATTATTGATGTTAGTTAGTATTTGTGGTGTTATTTATTTATTTTCTATAAGGCAGGGGTTATCTAAAGGCAGTTAAGTACAGGATAATGAGGTATTTAGAACCATTAAGGCCCCTATACACGATCAAACATTTTGCGCTAACATTTTGACCGTGTATGTTTGATGTTTGCGCAAACATAATGATTGACGTTTATAACCTAAATTTGCCCGACATCAGGTTTGCACAAAATTTTTGCGCAAACCGAAAGTAAAGAAAGTTTTGCGCAAAATGTTTGATCGTGTATGGGGGCCTTTAGACTCTTGAGTGGGTAATCTTTAGTGGATTTATTCTTGATCTTTAATATTTGATTCACTGCAAGTTCCACTGTGTATAGATGCTTTCTTATATTAAGAATAATAATAAACATACATTATATACATACAATTATTTTTTTTATTCATTCTAAGGCAAATTGATAAAATAATGTATATTAAATGATAATAAAAGATAATGGATTTAAATTTACTTAGTTATAATAATATATATTTTTTTTTTAAATTTCTAATTTATCAATTCTCGAAAAATACAATAATATGTAATATTTTTAGATGCATCTTTAGAGCTTTCGAGTATAATCTTTGAAGTTTCTAAATACATTTAGAATCGAATTATATCTTTCAAGATAGCAAAATAAATAAATTTTGAAAAATGACCGGCCGCAAAAAAGCCTACTTGTTTAATTTATAAAATAATAAAAATACTAAACGACTTATAATTCCTAACTGTAAATAACGCTATGCTAGTTATGATTGCATTTTGCTTAAAGAGGTTTTTATATTAAGACATTTTGAATATTAATAAAAAAAGAAATGGTTAGTATCAAAAACATTAGGTAGTTTATTTTGATTTATGAAATTTGATTATTTATTAAATTACGATTAATTAATTCTATAAAAAAATGCTATAAACGTTATGTGGCTGTAAGAATATTATCATAAAATGATTTGTATTAATGAATGTATAATGAATTTTATTCCAATCGTCAATAGTAAACAAACTTTATTAAATGAGATGTTTTAGGGTAGGAAATTTATTCAAATTGATTATTTTTTTTATTGTTTTACGCGACCCTAAGATTCTGACAGATGATACTATATTTATATTCTCTAATTAGGTATTGTAGTTTGGCTATATCACAAATATAAACCAGATGTGTAAATATATTAGGAGTTGATTGCAGTTAACGCAAATTTCTTTTTGTTCATTAGACGATCATATTTTTATTATAATTTAATATTCCATCTAATATTTCGTTCAATGATCATTTCATACTAGGGTTATAGTCGATCAATTATGCTTCTGTTTTTAACAGGATCTTAGTTTATGATATTTTTCATTAGTTTTATATAGGTTTATTTATTATGTTCCTGATTTATCAGGATATTAATTTATGATGATTTGAAACAGTTTTATATCGGTTTGATAATTATGTTCCTGTATTATCAGGATCTAAGTTCAAGATAATGTGAAACAGTTTTATATTGTTATGATAATTATGTTCCTGTATTGTCAGGATCTTAGTTCAAGATAATGTGAAACAGTTTTATATTGGTATGATAATTATGTTCCTGTATTATCAGGATCTTAGTTCAAGATAATGTGAAACAGTTTTATATTGGTATGATAATTATGTTCCTGTATTATCAGGATCTTAGTTCAAGATAATGTGAAACAGTTTTATATTGGTATGATAATTATGTTCCTGTATTATCAGGATCTTAGTTCAAGATAATGTGAAACAGTTTTATATTGGTATGATAATTATGTTCCTGTATTATCAGGATCTTAGTTCAAGATAATGTGAAACAGTTTTATATTGGTATGATAATTATGTTCCTGTATTATCAGGATCTTAGTTCAAGATAATGTGAAACAGTTTTATATTGGTATGATAATTATGTTCCTGTATTATCAGGATCTTAGTTCAAGATAATGTGAAACAGTTTTATATTGGTATGATAATTATGTTCCTGTATTATCAGGATCTTAGTTCAAGATAATGTGAAACAGTTTTATATTGGTATGATAATTATGTTCCTGTATTATCAGGATCTTAGTTCAAGATAATGTGAAACAGTTTTATATTGGTATGATAATTATGTTCCTGTATTATCAGGATCTTAGTTCAAGATAATGTGAAACAGTTTTATATTGGTATGATAATTATGTTCCTGTATTATCAGGATCTTAGTTCAAGATAATGTGAAACAGTTTTATATTGGTATGATAATTATGTTCCTGTATTATCAGGATCTTAGTTCAAGATAATGTGAAACAGTTTTATATTGGTATGATAATTATGTTCCTGTATTATCAGGATCTTAGTTCAAGATAATGTGAAACAGTTTTATATTGGTATGATAATTATGTTCCTGTATTATCAGGATCTTAGTTCAAGATAATGTGAAACAGTTTTATATTGGTATGATAATTATGTTCCTGTATTATCAGGATCTTAGTTCAAGATAATGTGAAACAGTTTTATATTGGTATGATAATTATGTTCCTGTATTATCAGGATCTTAGTTCAAGATAATGTGAAACAGTTTTATATTGGTATGATAATTATGTTCCTGTATTATCAGGATCTTAGTTCAAGATAATGTGAAACAGTTTTATATTGGTATGATAATTATGTTCCTGTATTATCAGGATCTTAGTTCAAGATAATGTGAAACAGTTTTATATTGGTATGATAATTATGTTCCTGTATTATCAGGATCTTAGTTCAAGATAATGTGAAACAGTTTTATATTGGTATGATAATTATGTTCCTGTATTATCAGGATCTTAGTTCAAGATAATGTGAAACAGTTTTATATTGGTATGATAATTATGTTCCTGTATTATCAGGATCTTAGTTCAAGATAATGTGAAACAGTTTTATATTGGTATGATAATTATGTTCCTGTATTATCAGGATCTTAGTTCAAGATAATGTGAAACAGTTTTATATTGGTATGATAATTATGTTCCTGTATTATCAGGATCTTAGTTCAAGATAATGTGAAACAGTTTTATATTGGTATGATAATTATGTTCCTGTATTATCAGGATCTTAGTTCAAGATAATGTGAAACAGTTTTATATTGGTATGATAATTATGTTCCTGTATTATCAGGATCTTAGTTCAAGATAATGTGAAACAGTTTTATATTGGTATGATAATTATGTTCCTGTATTATCAGGATCTTAGTTCAAGATAATGTGAAACAGTTTTATATTGGTATGATAATTATGTTCCTGTATTATCAGGATCTTAGTTCAAGATAATGTGAAACAGTTTTATATTGGTATGATAATTATGTTCCTGTATTATCAGGATCTTAGTTCAAGATAATGTGAAACAGTTTTATATTGGTATGATAATTATGTTCCTGTATTATCAGGATCTTAGTTCAAGATAATGTGAAACAGTTTTATATTGGTATGATAATTATGTTCCTGTATTATCAGGATCTTAGTTCAAGATAATGTGAAACAGTTTTATATTGGTATGATAATTATGTTCCTGTATTATCAGGATCTTAGTTCAAGATAATGTGAAACAGTTTTATATTGGTATGATAATTATGTTCCTGTATTATCAGGATCTTAGTTCAAGATAATGTGAAACAGTTTTATATTGGTATGATAATTATGTTCCTGTATTATCAGGATCTTAGTTCAAGATAATGTGAAACAGTTTTATATTGGTATGATAATTATGTTCCTGTATTATCAGGATCTTAGTTCAAGATAATGTGAAACAGTTTTATATTGGTATGATAATTATGTTCCTGTATTATCAGGATCTTAGTTCAAGATAATGTGAAACAGTTTTATATTGGTATGATAATTATGTTCCTGTATTATCAGGATCTTAGTTCAAGATAATGTGAAACAGTTTTATATTGGTATGATAATTATGTTCCTGTATTATCAGGATCTTAGTTCAAGATAATGTGAAACAGTTTTATATTGGTATGATAATTATGTTCCTGTATTATCAGGATCTTAGTTCAAGATAATGTGAAACAGTTTTATATTGGTATGATAATTATGTTCCTGTATTATCAGGATCTTAGTTCAAGATAATGTGAAACAGTTTTATATTGGTATGATAATTATGTTCCTGTATTATCAGGATCTTAGTTCAAGATAATGTGAAACAGTTTTATATTGGTATGATAATTATGTTCCTGTATTATCAGGATCTTAGTTCAAGATAATGTGAAACAGTTTTATATTGGTATGATAATTATGTTCCTGTATTATCAGGATCTTAGTTCAAGATAATGTGAAACAGTTTTATATTGGTATGATAATTATGTTCCTGTATTATCAGGATCTTAGTTCAAGATAATGTGAAACAGTTTTATATTGGTATGATAATTATGTTCCTGTATTATCAGGATCTTAGTTCAAGATAATGTGAAACAGTTTTATATTGGTATGATAATTATGTTCCTGTATTATCAGGATCTTAGTTCAAGATAATGTGAAACAGTTTTATATTGGTATGATAATTATGTTCCTGTATTATCAGGATCTTAGTTCAAGATAATGTGAAACAGTTTTATATTGGTATGATAATTATGTTCCTGTATTATCAGGATCTTAGTTCAAGATAATGTGAAACAGTTTTATATTGGTATGATAATTATGTTCCTGTATTATCAGGATCTTAGTTCAAGATAATGTGAAACAGTTTTATATTNTTCTAGACCAAATTTATATTACTAACTTTATAAAAAAAGAAAAATAATATTAAAAACAAAATTAAAAATTACCTTAACACTTCAACGTTTAATAATTAGACAATTCCTTCTGATTTTTTTTTTTCTCGAATGAAATTATTTTTTATCTCTGTTTCATTAAATGTAAAACCTTATACCATACTTTTCAACATCTTATTCGTTTCTTTCTTTTCTTATAAAATGTAAAACCTTATATAATAATTTTAACAGATTTTCATTTCTGTTTTATTAAATGTAAAAACCTTATTAAATACATACTTTTAACATTTCTTTTTTTTTAAACTCTATAATAAATCGTACATCTACATAGATTATACAAATATAAACAGTACATAATTTTATTCAAATATTATATTATTTATTTTTTATTATTATTTTATTTTTATTTTTATTTTTATTTTTTTTACTTTTCATACGATTGAGATCTTGCAATGGAGAAAAGAAAAAAAAAGAAACATCGTTAAATGTAAACAAATAAAATTTACATAATAATCACATATTTTTTTTATTTATGCTCCATTTTACAATTTAGAATTAAATATAAATGAGGCGAGTTGTATGGCAAAGAAGATGTTTTAAATTAAACTCAAGTCGGGTCATGCGCAGAACAATATTTCCAAGATCGTAACCAATTTAATAATGATAAGATCACCTTATCATGTTATGATAAGATGGAGTAATTTGACACATTCACACAATAGGTTAAAATAAGTGTGCTTAACGTCTCAACTGTCGAGGAATCTAACATGATGTATAATTATTTATGGTGCGTTCATAGCATGCGTTTTAACGCGCTTTTGGGCTATATTGATAAAAACACATTGACAACCAGATGTCACTCAGTTTTTTCCCCCACCTTTCCCTGGGCACTTGCGCAATGTTACGTTCAGGTTATAAACAAAGTCAAATTTATTCAAATATAATACTAATATTCTAAAAGGATGGTTTTAAAATGAAGATCACGTGTGTATTTAATATTTACTATTTAAATGGAAGGCTAAAAAATGATATCAAATAAATAAACAAGAGGGAAGAGGACGGGAAGGCTTCGTTTAGGTTAGCTTTGACGCGAGAAAGTTGGTTTGGAGCCAACTTTTCTTGCGTCATGTGATGGCAGTCTATAGACTGTTTTGAAGCGCGCATAAAACGCATGCTATACCCACTTTTAAACAATGGTTCCGGCAAATGCAAAATCAAATATATAAACAAGAGGGAAGAGGAAGGGAAGGCTTCGTTCAGGTTAGCTTTGACGCGAGAAAGTTGTTTTGGAGCCAACTTTACTTGCGTCATGTTATGACAGCCTACAGACTATTCTGAAGCGCGCATAAAACGCATGCTACACCCACCTTTTGACACTGGTTCTGGCAAATGCAAAACCATTCGGTTACGCTGATCGCAGTAAATTTAATTTCCCTTTGATATGTTAACGTTTGAAATTAACTTTTTGATAATTTATATAAAATTAAGTATAAAATGAATTTGTATAAACTTGTTAAAAACTATTTTTAGATGATATGACATTAGGAATTCCAGTTTAAAAAACTAATTAGATAAAGAGATCATATTGATCGATTTAGTTGTTTTAAGAAATGATATGTTTATGTTTAAAATTGAATTTTAATATTTGTTTGATATGTTAGGGATATAATTAGTTAGCCAAAAAGAGAATACTACGATCAGTTAATTTTCATACTATACAGCTCGGATTGGACTACATTAGCCGATCAGACGAATATTAAGTCTGTGTTAATATTTCAAACAACTTGGTTCTGCTGAAACCTAATTGTACGTTATGTCTTGCTCTTCTGTATTAATATTATCATAATAAATAATTTGTAAACTTATAATGGACACTTCCCTTATAGATTGAAGTTCTAGGTATCCGGTGGTGACCATGTTTTAGTAAATACTATCATCGAGATACCATAATCACTGAGGCATATCATTCATTGAGACATCATGTTGTGACATGAACCCCATAATCCCCCTAAAAATTGGTGAAATTATGATCGTTAGAAAATACATATAATACGGATAAATGCATGGGACAAGTATTTATTTATCTTTTTAAATTTTAGATCCTAAATATTTGACACGCTTTATTGATTTTGTTTACGATGTTGGAAACAAGTTCTATGACCATTCTCTGTTATCAGTATTTCTTGTACATTCTTTAGCTCTTGCACAGTAACTATTGTAAAAATTATCATGCTATATTTGAATATTTAAAAACAGATTGACACAAAAGAAAAACAAAGAAACCAATTTATAAAGTAAAAATAAAATTATCAAATTTTACACATCACTTTTTTGTGCAATTATTACTGTTTTTAACAAATCATCACATTTCTCATTTATGATCTGATTTCCGTTTTAATAATTCAATGTAAAGAAAATTACATAATTGAGCCTTACATGGTAATTCAACAATTGTACGTTATGTCTATTCCTTATATAAGGACGTAGCCCTAGACCACGCCCTTATCTCTACCTATTTCCTAATCTATAACTTCACTTATTTCGATAACAATGTCTCAAAACTAGTCTTACATAATTACTATATATTTATTTTATCATAATTAATAAATAAGCGTCATTCTTTACACCATACAACATTACGACCAAAAAATATATTTTTCATTTACATTATAATATTACCAAATTTAACAAATAGTTTTCTTAATTATTTTTATTTTTTTGCATACATTTATACGATGCTTTATTTTTTATTTTTTANTTTATTTAAAAAAAAAAAAAAAAAAAAAAAAAAAAAAAAAAAAAAAAATCCGTAATTCAAAATACACAGTTGCATAAATAAATCAAGTTCTGGAAGACTCAGTTATGTATTATAAAGTATATATAACGATGCTTAAATATTATGTAAGATAATTGTTCTTAATTATAAATTGCTTTTTTAAATACTTATTTACTTAAAATGTATTTGTATATATACGTATATAGCTTCGTGGCAGTTAAACAAAGAATCTCTAGCTACAAGTGTTAAAAATATTTGATAGTCCATATTCTATTACGCTCGTTTCAATGAAAGAGCCACGCGATGCCTAGTTTATTATTGTATAGTTTACCGTTGTTTTTTTCGTAGCTAAATCTAGATAATTTGCCCGATAATTTCAGAAATATTAATGAGGTAAATTGTTAAAGCAATATCGTTCAAAACGATTTAGAGGTATTGCTACGATTTATTGTACCATAAGATCTAACTTTGGTGTTCATTCTCAGCATACTTTATGCCATTTTAATGATAAATAACGATCAAAAGACATTTTGAGGCATTGTTACTATCTAAAGACCTATATATTTGGTGTTCATAATTGTATTAGTTTCCCCGTTATACTATAAAAACGATTATTTAGTCGTTGTCAGAGTTTTATTGCGGTTTTTGGTTTTATTAATGAAATAACCACTGGAAAATCATTCGACGATATCATTCCGATCTTTTGAAGATTTAAGAACGTAACGTTTTGGATATATTGTTACATTTATTGTCATTGAAGACATTAAATTTGACCTACTTTGCTTGTTAAATTGTTATTTCATCCCACTAATACATGTAATTTGGAGTTCTCAATTAAATATTATTATTGTAATTTAATAAATAAGGGCAGGGTGGACCACTTGTTCGAACCTAGATATCAAGCCACATTGGGCCCATTTTACCAACCCCGTGGTAGAGAGTTCCAGCCACTTCCCACATCATACCTATACTTTGTATCGCCGAAGTGGGTATGGTGTGTTCATTAGTGAGCAATTTAAATCAGAGCATCATGGCTGGGGATCGAACCCACGACCTTGATTCGCCTCGATTCATTGATCGCTGGGCGGGTGCCTAGAACACCTCGGACACGCTTGCTCCCTATAGTATATTGTACTTTAAAGCAGTTTTATATTGTTTTACAAATTATGTTCCGGTTTTTATCAGGATTTTAGTTTATGATAATTTCAAACAATTTGATATTGGTTTGATAATTATGTTCCTGTTATAATTTCAAACTGTTATATTTATTGTTTTTCTGTTTTAGCAGGGTTTATAGTTCATGATCTATGATTATTTCATCAATCGTTTTATATTGGTTTAAATTATGTTCCTGTTTTATCAGGATGTTAGTTTATGATGATTTCAAACAGATTTGTATTGTTTTACATATTATGTTCTTTTTTTTTATTAGGGTATTAGTTTATGGTAATTTAAAATTGATTAAAAGTCGTTTACTAGTTCTGCCCTCCAACTTTTACTAGAATAGCATGTCTATGCTTTAATTATGTTCGGTAGTTTAATATTTAAGGATCCTTAAATATATAACACAATCAGAAAGACTCAACAATCGACAAAGATGCTCTTCAGAACATCCCATTTAGTTCGGATTTAATTGTTATCACGCTATCAATGAAATAATCGCAACTTAAAGATCCTGTTAATTTATAACAAAAACCAGCCACGCCCTCAGTTATAGATTTCATTTTAACATTTTCTTTTACATTTTTGTAAGTTAGTCATTCTTTATTTAAGTTTATTCATTTTTTTAATTTAATTATTAAATCATTTCGATTTATAATTTAGCATTCACTCCTTTTTCTCGTATATCTGATGTTTCCTTTTATCATTCCTTTAAAGTTAGCTTCACTCACTTAAGTCAGTCTTACTAAAAAAAAAAAAAAAAATAAATAATAATAATTATATGATCGCACTAATCGAGAAAAAAAAAAATCAACTATTATTATAGTATTCTAAATTTGGATTAGATCTACAAAGGGGTATTATATCTATCTAATATTATTTTAATAAATATTTGATTATGTCTAAAAAAAAAAAAAAAAAAAAAAAAAAAAAAAAAAAAAAAAAAAAAAAAAAAAAAA
>KZ651152.1:242610-265386 GCA_001010745.2 Gerris buenoi | reverse complement strand
CCCCCTATCCATCTCGCTTATGTGAAGTGCAAAAAATCTGAAAAATTCGTAAACATTGTTCGACCAAAAGTAAAGATACCACTTTTTGGAAATTACGAAAAAAAAAATTATTTTATTTTTTATTGACAAAATAAGTAATTTTATAATTATAGTCTTTTCGATGTATTTATATGGTTGTTTTCCGGTTCAGTGGCAAAACATTTTTTTATGTGTTTTGAGAATAACAGACCCATAGGATAGTTCAAAGGAAGATTTTTAGCATATTAAAAAACACCATCAATAGGGTACTCCTTAAAAAATACAGTGTTGCCTACGGACCCTTGATGTGTGCTGGCTAGCATACACTTGAACTGTTTATGCTTATTAGCTATTTAGTCAAAGTAATTTTCATTCTACAACAACTTAGGGGAATAATAATCTAAAGAAGTACTTTAATGGAAAAGGTGGTTTTCTATTCCTTTAATATCAGAGACAAATATAACAAAGATGTTGGATGCGTCATGTTGCACAAAAGACGATTAAAGCAGACAATGAATTACAATTAAAAATATGTAGATTTGAGAGACCCTGAGCACAAGACATTTATTTTACTACAAACAACGATATCATTATACTTGGACCAAGGGGTGAGCAAATATATCGAACCTAGGCCTTCCATGTGATAGTGAGAGAGTAAACAAAGCACCATATAAGATATGATCATCAGAAGATAGCTGCTGTATCAAGTTTTAATACTTTAGGTTTACTGCGGAAGTGGAATCGAGGATTGCGCAACATCTTATGAGACCTGATATGAATTTTCACTTTTTGGCTTGACTAATCATACGCACTGTGACAAAACCAGCAGTCACGCTCAGTTGTTTAGCTACTCCCCCAAGATGATAAGCCAAAGGATACCAAAAATGATCTTCGAATTGTTTAATGACGAAACAATGGAGAAGTGGGAAGTATATAATCTCATCTAGGTTTGTCCGAACCAAGAAATCTCATATCTGGGTGCTTTCTAGACAACATTTAGAAGGATCTAGAAACTTAAAGTAGAAATTTGCCAATTGTAGTGGATTTTGTCTTATTAAGCCGGGTTTCTACCCAACAAATAGTTTTCAAAAACACAAACAAAAACTGTTTCTTTGCGACTTAACGAGTCATATTTTTAAAAATAAGAACTGTTATCAAAACATTTTTGTTTTAAAAACTATTTTCTAAAAACTTTTTCCTATTGGAATTGGGGGAAAAAAACATGTTTCGTTTATTGTTTTTAGATACAAAATCGTATGGTGGAAACACCTCCTTTTGTTTTTCCAGTATTTGTCATTTGAAATTTCAGATTTTTATTTTTTTTTAAAGATACTTGGACCCACTGCACTTATAAAAACTTGGCAGTCACTACTTTATATTCGTTGTGGACTGGGCATCCTAATTCTCTATCTAACCCAATGTCATCTGTTGTCAAATTTTCTAATTACTCTTTTGTGGCATAATTATTCCTTCTTTGTAACAGCTAAATGACCCAATACCTACGTTATCTTATCTTTTGGGACAAACCAAAACTCATTATTAAAATAATTCTTCGTATTAAAACGATTTCGTGCAAAACCCGACACAGTCTGTCTCGTAGAAATGCAAGAAAACCAGAACAAACAAAACTGTGACAAAATAGACTCAATCTGGATGAAACAGTCTGTTCTAAAAAAGACAACTCTTCGCCAAAAACAAGACAAGTTCTATTTTTTTGCATCAAACATAAAACTGACTTTTTGGTTGGAATTCCTCTTTATAGAGCATCATGATGCAACATTTTCACTGCGCTAAAGCTTTTGACACATAGAATAAGTTCATGCATACTTAATATAAACAGAGAAAGCATACGACAGGCTACCGTGGAATGAATTTAGAAAAATGCTAAGGAGTAATAATTTAACATAAAGTAATATTTATTAAACGGATTACAAGCTGTAACAAGACCTGCAGATATGTTGTTCGAACAAGCTACGCCTCTTCCACTTAACCCCATTTAGAGTGCAGCTGGAAGCTACGGTCATAGACGGCATAGTTAAAAAGCTGCATGGGGGGATTCAAGAAATACAGAAATATAGTGTAGACGATCTTCTACACGTATCAGAGCTACAATAGATGCTCCGATATAATTTTTACCTCCTCCTTTCAGCTCTGAAAAGCAAAAGAAAAAATAAACATAGCCTAATAAAACTAAAATCAAATTAGCTTATATTAAAGTCAAATAAAAATATTTTTGAGCCAAGGACAATGTATTAGAGCAGATCAAGGAATTTACTTACCTGAGTGTGGCACCTTGAAAATATAAGAAATAAACCTCGGAAAATAAACCTAAACAGATTAGGTTTCCGGTGAAATCCGCGTAACGAAGGATTTGAAGTCCGACGTTTCGCTTCCACTACTGGAAGCATCTTCAGGGTGGTGGTGCATCGTGATGTTGACTCGAAGCAAACACAAGATGAACTGACGACTGGAGAGAAGATTAGCGTATTTATAAAGGTTTTATAGAACTTAGATTTTACCTGGATATCCCGGGGGTTACTGATGATGCAATCCGGCAGGTGCTGCCTTCGTTGGTGTTCCTTCGTCGGGTGGGATGTAATAACTGAGACGCCATCTCTTGCAATCTGCATGGTACAGGTACTGATCAAAGGTTTCCAGGTCCGAGAAGGGTGAAACTATCCTCTCTGTTAAAGATCTCCGGTTGTTTTTCGATCTCAATAGCCTCTCTTACCATCCTGCTATGATAGCTGTTAACAGATGCGAGTATCCGGATGTCCTCAAACTGATGAGATGATATGTTTTTTCCGAATGCCGAGCTACTGCTGATCTGTGATCGCTGGTCCTCACTGCTCTCACGTGTTATTTGTAGGTAGATTGAAATCAATTACCCAGTTTTCCCGATGTAGTTTTTGCCGCAACTACATGGATTTGGTATACACCGCAAGTCTTGAGATGAAGTATTTTGGCGATTTCAGGAGGCTTCTAATGGTCCTTTGAGCGTTAAAAGTGGTCCCGATGCCGTGTTTTCGGAGAATCCTGCTTATCTTATCCGTCGTGCCTTCAATGAATGGGAAATAAGTCTTCCGCTCTTTCTGCTTGGGTGCGGTTCTCGGTGTTCTCTTCCCGACGGATGGTTCTCAGAATATCTCCTTTCTTGAAGCCATTCTTTGCCAAAGCATACTTAAGGTGCTGCTTCTCTTCTTTCCATGAGTTGCCGTCACAAATCCTGAACCCCCTTGAAACCAAGGAATGGATGACAGATTTCTTCTGCGTCAGATGGTGATGTAACGCTGCATTGAGGTACATATCTGTATGTGTGGGTTTCCTGTAGACGGCGTGTCGTAGAGTTCCGTTGATTTTCTTCATCGCCAGCACATCCAGAAAAGGTAGACAGTCCTTCTCTTCAATTTGCATAATGAACTGAATTTTCTCATGAATCCAGTTCATATGACGGAGGAAGCCATCCAAAGATTGTCTTCCATGTTTCCACAGAAGGAAAACATCATCAACATTTTTCCACCAACAAGACGGTTTCTGAGTAGCTGAAGAAAGGGCTCTATCTTCGAGAAACAAGTTGGCAGCAACAGGAGACAGAGGGCTCAGAGGGACCCATGGGTGCACCCCTTTTATTTGTTTGTAGTAATCTCCGTTGAGTAGAAGTATGTAATATTCTATGAGTTTAGCTTTGTCTTCACATACCTTTCTTTTAATAAGGATGACTTACTTCAACGTCAAGGGACGTCGGACTTCAAATCCTTCGTGACGCAGATATCACCGGAAACCAAACCTGTTTATAACGAGTCTACCCGCGAAAGCTTACGCATCAAGTTAAAATAACCCTAGCTTAACTCTAAATTTAAAATACGGTCGTCACAAGTATGTATATCTAGGGATAACTTGCACACGGAGATAGGAGAAATAGTTTTTGGTTATCCACTTAAACAGGCGTGGCAAAAGTATTTCAGGGTGGAACAGTCTCTTGCGATTTTCACAGCTGATTGCCTTGAAGTGGTTTTGAAGGGAACGAGAAATTATGGATAATAAACTTATTCTTGAAAACCAAAATTACTTTATGGCAAGTCTCAACACTAAAAATTTCAAGTCATAATTTTGTCACCTATCTATAGCACAATACAACGTATAAAATACCAAGATTAAGTAGTGTATAAATAAATAATAAATAATAAGTAGTTAAGATAAATCCACTGTAGAATGCAGTAGGAAGATTCTTAACGATCCCTATCTTATATAATAACAAATATTTATTTTCATTGAAATAAATGCGGTGACCTTAGTAATAACCAATAATTTCGAGGAGAGCCGTCGCTGTCGGGACACTACTCGATTATATAAATCATAATAAATATGTTAGCAATAAAGTATGCTATAAGCCTTATCCCTAAATCTCCCAAAATATAGGGGAGGAGAAATAAAAGACTGAAAGCTAATAAAATGTATGAAGAGCACTGTTTATTATTTGTTTGATTAAAGTTTAGAACCCAACATGGTGACTAATAGTTTTCACACCAAATTAATCCCTTCGTCGCTTCAAGGTGTTCACCGGACTACGGATCCTCTATTTCGAGTGCACATTTTTATGACGCTCCGCATCAACATCTTGACTTCGTTTGTTTGTTATCGATTCCAAAATTTACAATGCTATTTTCCTCAAAAGATCTTCTCTTTTGATAATAGCCTAAAAGAGTCTGGGTTATGTTAATGATATTATTATGGTTTAATTGTTGTTTTTTTCATCACTGCTGGTCAATGAAGCGACCAGTTCCCCATTTATTCGAAACTTAAAGTTCTTGCAGAGTGAATCCGTCTTAGTCTGGACACTTAAAGTTAGCGAGGTTTCCTAAAGTAATAGTAAAACAGACCACAATGTAGTGAGAACGCTAAAAAGGAACGAAGTCCTATAAAGAGGACATACATAATCCTTAAAAAAAATAACATAGCCTAAAGGATAATAGTTACACAAATAAAGACAGTAGAATAGTGCTTATTATTACTATACTGTGAAGCTGAAAATGCTTTAAAAATGGGGGGCCTGAGTATCCGTTGATCTCTTCAGGAATAACAAGAAAGAGGGAAAACCAAGTATCCAGAAAATTTAAAATCCAAAAGCCAATAGAACACCATTAAAGGTTCTGGTATCTGCAGGTGTATTTGAAGCAGGTGAATGCAGGGTGTAGAATAACCCCGTTTTCGATAAGAATAAGTGGATTTTAAGAAGTTTGGATACCTCTATAGCGATAAAACTACCAAGGGTTTAAAGTTGCGAAGAAAGGCTAAACCTGGTATACGAAAAGAGTAAAAAAGATTACATTACTTACTCTTACGAAGTTGCTGGCTTGACCTTGAGATGACATTTAGAGAAGGGCTAATGATGATGAATTTTCATGAAGAGGATAGGAAGGGAGAGATCACAATAAGTAGTAAAACATAGGACAAATAGTTGTAGTATCATCCAATGTTTGTGTATTAGCTGTTTTTTGATATTTGTGTTGACGAAAACGTAAACCATTTCCGATGTGCTGTTAACAACATCTGAACATACTGCGTTGATCACTAAATTTTCGTAACTACCCCCAAACCACCCAGTGGAAGGAGTTGCCTAGCTTCTCTAGATTTCGGGAGCATGCGCACTTGTTTCGTATGCCATGGCGTTCAGGCTCTTCGCCTCTATGCCTAGATCTGAATACCGTTACAGTGTATCGTTGTTTTTTGACAAGAAATACATGTCCTTATAGATAAGTTTACTCTTCATGAACTGAATCTGTTAAGTTGCCTCTCCCCAAAGGTTTCTCTCGAACTTTGTCTCAATTAAAATATAGACAATAAAATATGTTTGTCTCTAACATTTTAAATTATTCATTATCAACTTGGTTTTCATCGTCATAATCTAACTATCTGGGAAGGAAACAATTTCTTAATTTCTTGGATCTTTGATTATTTTCGTCAAGGGGCTGCGCGCTTTAAAGCCCCATCGTTTAAGCAACACCATGTACCTCGTACCTACTCTCAGACAACAAAACATTCTTCCTAGATCATCAGCAGCTCGATGTATTACTTTCATGCAATACTACGGTACTAATAGTTGCTGATCATAATGAACCTTGGACTATTGTTTACCATTAATCGTGACAACATGAAAAATAAATAAAGACAGCCTACATTGAATAGTTTATTTTCAAATGATCATAGACTTTCAATGACATCTTGAAATTAATTTATGTAAAAAAAAATATTTGTATGTTAATTGGTCCTTGCTTTCGCCTATTACTAATCTAAAGCGGGTTACGACGATGAAATACTGTTTATAACTTTATATTATACAGTGAATTATAATTTTATTGTATATCCTGACTGCCTACTAAATAGTTCCGAATTTTTCCGCCGTTAGTAAAATTACGATTTCTTGCCCATTCAATTTCTTCATGATGACTGTATATTTGGACATTTCGCCTCCAATACTTGAAGTATCTTCAGAGGAATTCATGGGCTCCGCTAGAGTTGACGTCAACCATCGAACATAGACTAGAGGAAGACCACCGTCGCATCGGAAGATTTCATGCTAATAGCAAGCCCGGTTTTTCATATATTCCTTTATTAATGTAGTATATAACATGGAGAACCGATAATATACTTCGCTAGGCTTGACGTCAACCGTCGAATATAGTCTAGAGTCTAGACGACCACCGTCGAAAGATTTCATGCTAATGAAACACCCGGTTTTTCATGTATTCCTTTATTAATGTAATATAACATACAGAACCGGTAATATACTTCTTAATATATTTCCAAAACAATATTAACGTCTACTTGCATGCCATATGTTTATTAAACTGTCAAATATCATATACTCAAGCATTTCATTTTTATTTACGAAAACAAATTTGAAACAATGCATTGAATTAACCAATTTTTTCTACAAGTATCATACAAAATTAAAAATTTTATATTTTAAAAAGTAAACAATACTTAGAAATGTATTATTAGAGTAAAAAAAAAAAAAAAATCTTTATTTACAAAAATAATTTAATAGCCTTGAATTTCTTTGATTATTCAGGCATTTAATAATAGGATCTATAGATTAAAACAATTCGATAAATTTTATTTTAAAAGATTTTTTCACAAGCTTTAATATATTTATATTTTTTTTTTAAATTTAGTATGTAACTTTCCAAATTGATAAAATTTATATCGAGTAGTATATTATAATTTATTAGGAAGGAAATATATCTTTTAGGTATAGCATAGAGTTAAATTAAAACTTAAAAGAAAAATGTGACATTTATGCAAAGAATTGTGCTAAGTGTTGTGGTCTGCTAAGAAAATATTCGCTTTTCACAAAAAACATAATTTTAACAAAGAAAAATAATGTATCATTTTTAGAACCTTTGAGTGCATATTTTAATATTATTTTGTTTCTATTTATATAAATAAACTAGTCAGGGCATAAGTATTAAGTATGGTAGCACGCTTGACTGTTACCAAAAACGATGACGGACAACCCGTTATCTTATCTAAATCAAATTATTACAAGTTTGTTGTGCAGTACTACTTGCCTCGCGTTGGCGTTGCAGTTGGCGCATATAATTAAATTATACTTTTATAGAAAAATAATTATAAATTGTAGTTTTTAAAAACCGGATGCCTACTTAAAATTAAACAGTCTATCGGATCCAAAAAAAAAATTAAGGGTTGTGCGTTTAAGAATTTATGAGCAGTGCAAAATTTGTTTCTTTTTTTTTTATACTTTGTTGAAAACCCAACTCCAAATTACAATTTTTGGCTATGAATAACAAGGTACTGAGAAGATAGTCCAGTGATTACTCCTTTAAATTTGAATAATTATAAGTAAATAAAAAGGAGAATATTAGGGAAATGTAGATATTGCATCAATATAAAAAGGGAATTAGATACTCATTTATAAATTTCTATAATTATGATAAATAATAATGAATAGAAAGGGATATTAGTTTATAAATAGTAGGAATTTAGGGCACTATCGCTTTAGGTGACGAGACGGTTATCTGAGATTGAATGAGCAGAAATGAGTTCTACTAAAGAATTGAAGTAATTATAAGAACTATGTAAATAAAACAATATGTCTTGGAAAATTTATGGTAAAGGGTGGTACCTAGTCATCAGCGAAGGTGACAAGGACTAATAAAGGGTATTGAGGGATGTCATTAGTGTAGAAGAAAAATAGGAAGGGTCCTAGAATACTGCCCTGAGGTACTCCAGCACTTACAGGGCACATTAGTTATTAGTGAGAAAAGGACTTCACAATGGCGTTACATTTCAAAACCAGCCCAGTGTTTCAAAGTCAGTTAAAGACTTGTGCCTCGTCACGGATAACAGCTGAAGAGTACTTTCTTTTCTAGGGTGGAAGCAGCGACATTGACAATACTGTGACACTGATCGGTAGAGCAAGGGTTAGCATGGAAACCTAACTTGTAGGTCAATATGTTGTTGGGAAGGTGAGAGGTCTTAGATTGTTTAGGAAGCTTTATAGTGGTGGCGAATTTCCATAGGGTTAAGAAGTGAGTGGAAAAGGGTGAGCAGGAAAAGGATAAGATATTTTAGGACGGTCTTTAGGGATTTCGAAAGTGATAAGGTCAAATAAAAAAACAATTAAAGGTTTGGTAAGCGGAGATGGTCGTAGGAGAAATAGGAGATCTTGATTGATAAAATTAACATAGTTTTGACCAATTATATTTAAATGTGGAAAAACTGTTTCTGAGAAGATAGGCAATGGCTTCAACCATTTTAGTTTCAGACTTTGCCCAGGAGTTATTAGGGTTTATTTTCCAAAATTGAGAGCCTGTAAATGGTGCTTTATCAAAATGAAAACGGTTAGCGTTAATAAAAAAAAAAAAATTCAGGGCGGCAAGATAAGCCTCTTTACTTATCAACTCGATATGATCATAAGTGTAATACAATCCATGAATAATATGGGCAATTGCTTCAATGTTGTGAGTTATTGGACAAGTGCATAACATGTTTAGTACAATTTGTTCCTGGGGACTACCAAAAAATCTTGAGTGCCACAATTGTACTGATGTAGTACATTTCTGTTCCCTCAATTATCATTCTTTACTTTATTAAAAATGTTATTACCTTCTTTTAATCAATTTGATTCTTTGATAAACTATTTTTCATTTTTGTGAAAAGCGAATCTTTTTATATTACAAAACCATGACTTCCAATCAGAAAGGTGAAATGGTGCTTTGAAGAAATATGTGCCAAGACTACTACAGTCGCAATGTATTCTCAAATCATTATAATGATGTAATTAGTAAATAATTCAAAACTTACTGTTCTTTCACGCTGGAGGGATTAAACTTGCCAAATCCATCTGTTACCATTGCATCAAATACTAATGATTGCATTAAACTTTTATCACCTAAAAAAAAAAACATGCATGTATATTATTCAATTATTTCTTGGGGACATTTACAATAATTTATATCATGTTTTTAAATAAATCTTCTATCGGCATAATACTTAATAATCGATATGCTATATTTATTTATTTATCTGAAACGATATTTTTTTTTTAATTTATTTATTTCATCGATAAGATTGATTAAAGCAGCCCCTACACGATCAAGCCACTTGATCAAAACATCGCGTCAAGCTGATTGACACGACCTTCAAGCCACCTCAGGGCGCATCAAGCATTCAATCAATCTTTTTATCGACGTATTTGTAGCGGAGTTTTCGACTAGTGAAGGGCTCAGAAATGGACTGTAGTGAATAATTATTGTGTAGATACAATGGTTTCGAATCAGGATTTGGGGTGTCGAGCAGGTGATTGACGGAATGCTTGATCAAAATTGCTCTAGACTATCAAGCCGCTTGACTCATTCAAGCTTTCCATCAATCTCCGTCAAGGCTTGACTCAAGACTCAAGCATCAAATGGGTTCCTAGATTATCAATCATGCTTGTTGCACTGTTTTGATCAAGTGGCATGACCGGTAGGGGCTGCTTATTTATCAATTTGATAAATTTATTTACGCATTTAATCAATGCTCATTATAATATATTCATTTATTTAATGGGTATTTTTTATTTGTTTAATTGATATACTTACAATAATAGGAATCCTTTTCAACTTTTTTCATTGAAGGACTCCCTGAAATTAACAAAATAAAAAGAGGGTTTAGTAAAAATTACAAACAGTACAATTAAGAGAATGTTGAAATGTTGGTATTAAGTGCTGAACAAAATGTGCCAATAACTGTGTTAAGCCTTTTATTAATTCGATAAGTGTAATAGTAGTCAGTGGTACTATACTTTGTCAAGATGTTACACCTATTTTGTAAGTTCTATAACAAATAATGCAGTGAGGGATTTAAGATAAATATTGGTGCTTAATGTGTCAATAGTAAATAATAGTTGGTGTAATCTTTAAATTAGATAGTGATATAGAATTATTGTAGGAGTATTAAAGAAAACAATTGTGTAATAAATGTGCTTTATGTTAAGTGCTTAGCACAGGGATTCTCAAACGTTTCTACGTTATAGTACCTTTAGAGAACTAAAATTTTCTCACGGCACCCTAGTCATTTAATATCTACTTATTCAATGTTCACACAAGTTTAAAGTTTAATTGATTGGAAAATATAGATGAAAATACAAATAAAATTACAAATGCCTTCTACATGCTTTTAAAGGTGCATTTGTGTAATAAGGGTGACAGGTGAGTTTGCAGCTCATTGCCCAATTTTTTCGTGGAATAAAGCTTGATACAGCTGATGTATCGACACATTTACCCCGTGTTATCCATTATACGTATATAGTTGAATAAGCTAGTGGTTCCCAAAGTGGATGCCACGGCACCCTAAAGTGCCATGGATAGAGCTACTCTCATTTATTTTTTCAATGTGATTTTCTTCGCATAGAGCGATGAAGTCGCAAAGGAACTGAGAATCCCTTACAGATACCCTCATTTCCCATTAAATCGGATACTCACTTTTGACTGATATCCAAAAGTCCAAATCCGAACAAGCTAATTTGGTTTTCAGGCGTTTGTCACTCGATAGCTCAATTAGGTTTTCTTCTACTTTTGTAGTGAAATTCTTTTGAGCTAGGGGTACAATATGTATCTTTGATCCACGCAAACTTCTCGATTTGGTCTTCTGCACAGGTACGCTAAGTACTTGCAAACCAGTCAGTTAGCTGTACTTGATGCTCTATGAAAAGGGTTAACAACCTTAACTCTATTACGTACCATGTACTGAATTTGAAGTCTACTAAATTTAAATATAAGAGAGTGGGAAACTGTTTTTTTTTTTTTTTTTTTTTTTTATTTAAATGAAAACTAATATTAAAAAAGTAGGTGTGAAATATTGATCAAATGAATCGTTAGTCACAAGAACGGAGAAGTGTCAGTATCAAAGTATTAACTACGTTTAATAGTGAGTTACCAAATCAAATATTATTATAAGAAATTAACTTGAATTTAGAGTTTTAGTAGAGAGATCAAGGGTGCTTGGCATCCACTGTGGGAACCACTGGCTTAGCATTAAACTGTCAAAAAGATCGTTGAAATGAAATAGTGCCATGTTTATTGTATACATGAAACTCGTAACTATAGATTAAAACTGTTATACTTTCTGCAAAATAATTAGTAAGTATGATAACAGGAACGACACAGAAGTTAAAAAGTGTTATGATTGTGATAAAAATAAAAAAAAATTGCGATTGCTGTTTGGCTGATAATGATACCTATTCTAGGTTGGCTAGGGATCCGTCGTCGACTTACAGAAATAAGATGAATAAAGAGGTTGACGAAATAGTAGCTCTGAAATGTATTGAAGATCGTTCAGCTTCAAGTCTGAAAACATATAGTCGTATTGTTCCTAGTGAATAAGTACTTTTCAAATTAGGATGATGATGCATCCCAATCCCAATCCAGACTAGAGATGTACCCAGCCTTGTTCGGAATAGTCATAATAGCACTCTAAATCATTAACAACTTGTATTACAAGGCTTATTCGGGTGATAATTATGAACAACTCAGCATGGTGATATCCGAAGTTGAGAGTTTCCTATTTAGACCCTTGCTCATTAAATTTAGAGATTTAAGTTAAGATGCAGGGTTGTTCGAGCATAATGCTCCCTCCTTACTTTGCACACCTGTGATATTATATACTTGGCACTCATGCCAAATTAGACCACTTTGTTTTGTGGCTAAGTATCTGCATAGATTAAAAGTGCAAAGAATTAAAAGCCAGACACCCATTTGTAAGTGGAATGTTGAGAAGCTAATGATTAAGAAAAGGTAGCAGAGCTTTCAGGAGGCTGTCGACAGTGGGCTTTATAATATACCACTAAAGGTACTACAGCAGGAAACAGTAGAGAGGGACTTGATACAAACGGAACGGGAGACATTAAAGGAGGTGTCGAAGGTTTATAATACCATCAGAGAGTTGAAAGAACCCCGGGTTTGATTTAAAATGAAAAGCACTATTTTTTATGACGAAATGGCTAGAACGCCCCAAGAGAGCATTAAAAAGGGAGTTTCAGGAAACTAGGAAATTTGATGAACTTCAAGACCGTTTATGGGACTAGGTTAACTCAATGTTGGGAATATATATTTAATTTTGATGCATTAGAAAACAAGCATAAAATATTAAATAGAATTGACGCTAAAGAGTTTCCCCCTTTAGTGCCAACCATATCAAGAATGTACGACCAAGAATGAACGACCACCACTTTTTTGTGCCTAATTTTACCCGCGAGCCTCTTTTTGTATTTAAATTGTATTCTATCATGTGTATTATAAAATATATGCGGGGTTTTAGAAAGAGTGTTACCGTCCCGGCCGAAATTTCCCTGGCCCAGGGTACTGGGGTGGTCTGCCCTGCATATCCTCTCTGGAGGTGCTCTGACATGCACACTTCAGAGTGTGGTGTGGCTGACCCCCCCCCCCCCCCTCTCTCTCCATAGGCTATAAATATCAATGCACCGGGATGAGAGCTCATTCTATTCACATCTCTCACTCTTAACACTTGCCTTCTCTCTTAAACAATTCTCTTACCTTTCCTTCCAACCTGCCGTGTTATTCATTCTCTTACCTTTCCTTCCAGTCTCCCCGTGTTTTAGTAATTCCCTTACAATCACTCTTTCATACCTTACCACTCCCCTTGAGTAATTTACATTTTGAACACGCAAATTAGTTCGGGCCCTATTGATAGACCCAGTCAATTTCATTAGAGCCCGACAAGAATTTTCAGGGTGCACCTAGATAAAGGCTGGCTTCAACCTGTCTAAGGCAATCACTTGCTTCTTTCTCTTGACTAAGATTTGTAATTGCTAAGTGTGCCCTGGAGATAACCATATATATTCCATCATAGGGTGGCTGGAGTTTATGCTTGACCGCATCTCCTCTCAGGTGCATGAAAGAACATGTAGCCAGTAAAGGATTAAGAAACCCTGTTGACCCATGATTTTCTGGATGAGGTGGTCACAAAGAGGTCATATTTAGAGATAGTTTCACTACGTATGTGCTAAGGTCCGGTAGCCGTAGCATGGTGCCGTATTTCATTTCGGCAACAATTGATCCAATGTCTTCCTTAACCATGCTACACTTTAGTTAGTGGACGGTTGTCAGTACGTTAGTCCACCTCGGGAAGGAGTGGCACTTGATAGCTGCCTTCAGGGTTCAGTGGAACCTCTCAACCATTCCGTAAGCCGCGGGTGATGGGCTGCATGACGGATCCTTTTTATCCCCATGAGTCCAGATAAAAAACGATTCAAACCGTCTTTCATGGTTGGACGTCACATATTATAGTGGTGAGCCAAATTTTTCAACCTATCCCGTATTGCACCACTGTCGCCGCTTAAATGTTTGAAAATGGGATTACATCCGTCTACCTTCCGGCAGGTGAGGTTGTACCGGAATCCTTCTGATTCGGGTAATGGCCCTACGACATCTATAGGTACATGCAAGAACCTTCCGTCGGGAATTAAAAAGTCCGGGTAGAGCTTGCAAGGTATAAAATCTTCGGTCAAAAAGATGCGTGAGGAGCCAGTCGCTGTACATTAGATTTTTTTATAGCCGCAAACCTGTCAGGCACCTCAATCACTTGTTGTGCAGTTGCTACGCAGCTAATTGGGCTAAATCGAAGAGTACTTATTGTCCTTGACAGCTATGTTACGCAGGTCAGTGGTAATTGCGCAATAAAGATTCAGTGCCGCAGCTGACGAGAGAGGCGCAACAGTTAGTCGATTATGTTCTGTAATCAACGTGAACTCTCGTCCTTCTTTGGAATACCGGAAATTTCTAAATGACTTGTAAGCCATCAGAACCTCCCAATCAAAAGCTGTAGGAATTGAACACCATGCCCTCTTTTAATGACTTGTCTAATCCTGCAAAATTTACCATGCCTAAGAACCTCTTCAGTGCCTTTATTTATGTTGGTTCTAGGAAGTTAGTAATAGCCCTGCATGGCGGTGGAGTGGTTCATTCATCCTCTAAGAAACCTCTTTGCAGAGCCGGCGCAAGGGCCATGCGAGACATGCGGTCGCATGTGGCGCCGCCGTGGACGAGGCGCCGGCGAAGCCGGCGGCTATTACAAGCGGCAAATACAAGTAAACAATTTTGTAGCTTAGAACATTTCCTACAAAAAATATCTCATGCCTTTTATTCGTAGGTGAAACGGTTTTGNAAAATAGTTTAAATAATATTTTGTTGATTATTTATGTAACCTTAAGTTCGTTGCGCTGCACAAATATACTCTGTTAAAAAGACCAAAATTGTGGGATATATATATATATATATATATATGGCGCCAAATCTAGATCTCGCATGTCCCAAAAAAAACCCCTTGAACCGGCCCTGCCTCTTTGGTAGCCAGGTAGGTTTCCGGGATGCAAATAAGATACGGTCCAGGTTAGGATAACAAAAATCAAGACCCTGTATTATTTTGTGGACGAATTTGTGGAATGATTTTGGTTGGCATTTGGAATGCCTAAAGTTATTCGTAGAAACTCGAACAAGCCAAACGGGTAATAATAGCCGTTTTTTTTTCAACACTCTTGGCTCCACTTGAATTTTGTGATACACTTAGCGGTCTTCTGCTCCTCGACTGATTTGCGTGCAACCCCTTCTCTACACCCTTTACTTCAACGTTGTAGTATAATGGCCCAGTGCCGGCTGTAATCTGTCCTGTGACAAAGCCTCCAGCTATCTGCACCTCAAACTTTCTTTCCTTCACATGCTAATCGTGGCTTAACATTTGTTTTACTATCCATTTGATCAATTTTTCCTTCTAATGTTTCCTTTCTAAATTTCCTTGCAAATTTAGGTATGTTCTTAACCCTCTGCCAAACAACAGCTGAGGTGGTTTGTACCTGTAGAACTCTGTGTCGCATTCATGGCATATAAGAACCTATGATAATCTTAAATTTTTTATCTTCTGGACACGAAGCTGTAAATGTTTCTTTATAAGTATATAACAGCTCTTTCTGCCAACCCACTTAGGATGATAGGGTGCTACGTGGATGTGGTTAATGTTGTTTACCTTTTAGAAATTCGGGAATTTACAAGTAAACTGCGGTCTATTGACTGACACAATAGTGCAAGGCAATTCAAATTGTCCAAAGAGCGTTCTTAGAAGTCCAATCGTGCTTCCCGCTGTGTTGATTTGGCCGGTGACACTTTTAGCCACTTGCTGTATGCATCAATAACAATCAATCAGTGTAAACCTTCATGCGTAATTAATATGCAACCATGACCAAGGTTCTGCTGGGATATACCATGAATATAATGGGAAAATCCCCTCCCCCTTGGACGTACTGTTTGGCATTTCGCACATTCCTTTACAAATTTTTCTATACTATCGTTTAAATTAGGCCACCACACCTGGAACTTAGCAATCGACTTCATGAGTACAATGCCAGGGTGACCTAGAAGGAGCATTTCTAAAATATTACTTCTTAAAGCGGTTGGTACGTCTATTTTTCCTGGCCACAACATGACTCCCTTCTCTAGCGAAAGTTCCTCCTGCTTACTTTAAAAAGGCTCCGTCCTAAAGAATAATGCACTATAATAGATCCCAGAAATTCGAGTATACATGGCTTTCGTGGGACCAGTCGTCACATTATGGTTGCGAGACGTGAGTCCTTTGCAAAGGAACAGACGACAGGTCGTCTGTGAAACCTGTCTCGGACAGGTTTCAAATGTAATACAGGGTCCTATATCTGATGGGCTGGGACAGTGGCGGTCCCGATGGAATGTGAATACGTGCTTTGTATATTATATCTATTTTCATTTTATAAATATCCAGTACTACAGTATTATGGGGCGTTCCGCCGAAAGGGAGGCTTAGAGCTCGGTTGTCGGAAAGACATCCCACCATTTAATGAAAGAAAAATTGTGATTTTGGGTAAATGAACAATTTACCAATGTTAATTTATTTAATGTGCCGAGTAGAACTAATAGATATATATATATATATATTGATGTTATTGTTAGATTTCTAAAAAAATGGAAAATTCCAGATGCTATATGTTACCCATTAGGCACAGAAATAATTAGTACCTGCATCATCAATGTAAATAAGAAAAATCTTTTTTAAAATTACCTCCGCCATGCTGCTTGAGAATTGATCTGGGCCTGAGTGACATCCATTTCCAACCTGGTTGTTTTGTTTTACCGAGAAAATGGAGTAACTGTTCCTCAGGCCTCTGAAACGTATGCTCATTAGCATAGTTATACTCACAATAGATCCTGCAACATAATAAAAAATATATCTTAATGAAACTAGGTAATTATAATTTAGATTTTGAGCTCAAATTCCAAATACTTGAGTAAAAGAAGAAACGAAAGCTTCTCCATAAAATAAATTCAAATACTTTCTACAATTTATAAAAGTATGGTTGCAATTACTTACCAATCCGGATGAACCCTCCAATTATTTCCTTTGAAGTATTCAAGAACTGGAAAAAGAAAATAAATTATGTGAAAATGTATTTCATTTTTCTTTTGTAAGTCCTTATATAATGCTATAATTTAAAAGAACTTAGCATAAAAATGGTCATTATAAGGGGAAATAGCCCATAGTTATATCATTTAACTAAAATCACTGTCATTAAAGTAACGTGGACTGTGAACTAATGTTGCACTAAATGATTAGATAATGAAGTAGCCAGAGAAGTGTTTATTTAAATGTTTGCATGGAGAGCATATAGTATGATAGTAGCCATTACAGCCAGCGGTTGGATAGTATCCAGTAGTAGTAGTACAGTATCACAGTACTAGTACTGTAGCAGTAGTATTAGTTCTGTAGTAGCAATATAGTAGTTGTATGATAGTGCCATTAGAGCAATATAACTGTCATTAAAGAGATAATGGAACTAATATTATTACCAGTCTATTTGTATGATGTTAGCCATCAATGAGTGATTGGTAAAAGAATGGATGTTGGATGATGTCCATCCAAATTGGAGTTATTCCACTAATTCCAATAGGTATATATCCTATGCCTATCTGCTGTAAAAAATATCTTAACTCCTGTTTTAACGTGTTCAAAATGTAATAATGGGCCGGTGAAAATTAGAGAAAATATTATCTTAACCCTAACATAAAAATATGAAGGTTATGAGCGTAATACTCGTATATGTTTGTATCCACATTTTAATTGAAATAAGACTATTTATTTACTAAAATAATTTATGTTTAAAAATGCATTAGAAACATATTAGGATATAATTTGTATTAACGAAACACTTTATTTACACTTAATAATTCTTAATTAATGTAAATATATAAATATATTTTATTCAATATCAAAAACATGCAGAAAACATAGCGGAATATATTTGACCATACCATTTATTTGACTCAGTTTTATTTCTTGTTCTGCGAGTACTTCATACATTCCATAACCATCGGGCAAAGATATACCAAGAGAGAACGGAGTACCATGAATTGNTAAATATATAATAATTTATTCAATATCAAAAACATGCAGAAAACATAGCGGAATATATTTGACCATACCATTTATTTGACTCAGTTTTATTTCTTGTTCTGCGAGTACTTCATACATTCCATAACCATCGGGCAAAGATATACCAAGAGAGAACGGAGTACCATGAATTGGATGATAGAAATATTTATTCTTCCTGGTTGACACTCTTTTCTGTAAATAAAAACAATAAAAATTGTAATATTAATACTTAAACATAGATATAATCATGGAACGGGGAAGAGAAGAAATTTTCGAAGCGCAAAAAACGACATGAAAAATGTGACGATTAAGATATAATAGGAGGTTGCTCGGTTTTCACTTTTTTGCAGAATATTTTGCCAATAGGGACCATCAGAAGGGGAGGTGCGATTTCTCTATATTTCTTCTAATATTATTTTACCTTGGCTGATTTTAAGATAAACCTCTTATAGAAGTTAGCTTAATAGTTATATTATTTATGCACCACCAAGGGTGTAAAGTAAGTAAATGCACCTTGAGAAATGAAGTTGGTTCCTGAGGTGAAGCCAGGAACCATAGCGTTCACTCCCGAGGCACGTACAAGATTTTACCTCCAGAAGGGAGAAAAAATATGGAAAGATTTTCATTCTAGTTTAGTTTACAGTCTATAAGATTAGAGTTGGCACAATCAAAAGGCGGGAAAATTTTGAGGGAAACGATTTCATTGGTTTGCCCCATGTTGAATGCAACTTCAGAAAAAAATGCTCTACTCTACCCCTGTTCCTCAAAAAAAAAAATAACATGGCAACACCGATTTTCCCTTTTTATAACCCCAAAACTACCTCCACGTTTGTTGTTTCCCGCCTTCGATTGTGCAAACTCTAATCTTATAGACTGTAGTTTAGTTTAGTTTTTTACTCCATTAAACTGTTCCACTAAGTTATCTTCCATGATTATTCCTTATTTATCTATTTTACGTAATATACATAACTTCATATTTAAATAAAAACGAGCAAATTTAAAAAAGATCTAATAAATTTAACTAAAATCAACACAATTAATAGAAAATTTACTCAAAATACGGAGCGTTTTAAAACAAAACAAAGAAATATTTAAAAACAGCTGACTGCGAGTCATGTTTGTAATAAACAGTCTTGCCAACTTATATTCGTAAAATCCGTTTAAATGCAGTTCTTTTACTAGAATTAAATTGGCTACACTGAATTTACAGGGAGTTATGCACTAACTCCCTGCTATAATTCCCTGTGACTCGGCCAGGCAGTTAAATATCACTTAACATCCTAAAAACCAGGCAGTTAAGTTAACTTCTTCTCCCGTCTGGAGGTAAAATAGCATATTCCATAACATCCTAACAAATATCACTAACCAATTTAGAAAACATGGAGGTTAACTTCATTTTAATTACAAACGCATTAACTTAGTTAATAGAGTTTTATGAAGGCGAGTAATTTATTAAGAACCATAAGCAATTTTGGCCATTACCGCTGTAAACTGTACTCAATTTTATTTTACAAATTTCACAGCGTTCCCCCTTTCATCTTTGATTTTAGAATTCATAGTTAGAAGAAGGTAAAGCTTTGCATTAATCATACAATCAATGCATCTAACTTCATCGATGTAAGGACAGCCATGCGCAGTTTGCTAAATGACTGAACATGCGTGTTACCCCGTTTAATCTTCTTTTCCCCCGCCACCTTAGTTCATTAAACATTCTAAAGCATCACACTCATTCTTCTCCGTAGTTTTCAACCAATCCTTGTCCTTTCTCAAAAGAATTTTGTAAAGTTAAGGTATTTGGTTAAATATAACAAATAATTGATACACAAATAACTAACTAACATTGAAGTATGTTTAAATCATTATAATTAGATAAATAACTCACCATATCATCATAATGGATTTTCACTTTGATCTCCGTTTCTCCTTCTTTCTGATTAATCATATCTTGCCTTAGCTAAAACATTTAAGTAATAATTAATGATATTCATATTTTTGTGCTAATTAGATTGTGTAAAGTAAAAAGTAAAAATTTTAAATTTGGCATCTTCTTAATCCAAAGATTCTCTACTTAACCAACTTTGGTAATAGTAGAAATTGATAAATGTAGATATTGATGTTTTAGTATAAGTCAGTTCTCTCTCTTGAAAACCGACAATTAACACTTACAAGGATCACTCTAAACTCTAAAGAATGGGTTGAAGGTGACAGCAACTTTCATGCTAAACCTCTACCGTTAACGTAACGTTTTCAAATCCGCAATAAAAAATGAGGGTTCCCATTTAAAATATCAAAGTTGAACTTTAAATGAATTTGAAGGGCAAGGTTAAGGTCAAAGTCCTGTAAATAATTTGTCACTTTAAAATTAATTATCAAGAAACCGACATTCAGCAATTTCAAGGATCACTTTAAACTCTGAAAGAATGGGTTGAAGGTGACAGCAACTTTCATGCTAAACCTCTACCGTTACGTTAACGGTAGAGGTTTAACATGATAATTGCTGTCACCTTCAACCTATTATTCCAGAGTTTAGATTGATCCTTTTAATTGTTGAGTTCAATCCTTGTAAAAGTTATTTACGGGTAGCCCAGAATATCACTCTAAAGCGTTATTTTCCAAGACGCGACTCCAGCGATAGACGCTCAAGCGCCCTCATTTTCGCCCAGCGACTATCGCTGAAGAATCCTCTTCTGAGTTTGGATGTTACCGTTTTCCTAGCTGAGTGACTCTTAACATGCAAACTCAGCTCCATGATAGTCGCTTGGCGACTATCGCTCAGCGTCTGTCGCGTCTATAAAAACTTTACTTAACCATTTTTCGTATGGAACTGAAACTGTTTATAAGTAAACATTTGTCTCCCACGAACAATAGTTCGATTTGAAGTATCGGATGACAATTTTTTATGAATATCACTAAACAATTACTTTTTCAACGTCGACATCTGTAGAAATGTTCAATCCATTCCACAATAGCTTTACAATAACAAAATGAAATTGGAAATAAACAAAGATACTTACGTCACTAAGGAGGGTATTATTTTCATATGGATTGGCCATATTGTCCAGCATTTCGACACTCGAGAGGTCGACGCTGTTATAAATTGGTTTCAGATTATCAGAATACTGTAACAATAAAACCAAAAAAAATAATAAATAAATATTCTTTTATTTTTAAGTTTAAAGATGTTTTGTTTAAATATTGGTACCAGAATAATCATATTAGTAATGAATCGGATAATAAAAAACTTACTAAATTTTTGCCAGGCTGCGTGTAAAGATATCAAGGAAAAACATAGTTAATACATGATTTTGATAAGTTAATCAATCAGCAACAACTACTTAATGTAATTGATTATAATATACAACATTGCATTTCTAATACCCCGCTCAATCAACGATAGTATTCAAACTTATAGAGACAGGACTTATGTTGGAAAACCAAAAAGTTTGTGAACATGATACACGCATTTAATAAATTTGATACTAGTGTGGACCCAGCTTTTATAGCATCATAGCTTTCCTATTTTTTATTTTCATGTTCTAATACTCTATTCTGTGATGGAGCCCAATAGAATCAAAGAAACTTAAATAATAGGAATAATCTAGCCCTTTTACAATCAATACAGCCCTTTGCGGCATATTTTATTTAGGTTGTGATTTACTACGACCTAACCCCAGTTTTATAGTGTTATAGCATTCGTTTTGATTTTCGTTTTATACTGCTCTATTCTGTGATAGAGCCCAATAGAATCAAAGAAACTTGAGTAATCGGCATAATCTAACATCTAACCCTTCTACAATCAATATAAGTAATTGCATATTTTAAACTGTGATTTACTACGACCAAACAAACCCTGAGATGGTTTTCACACTACGCGCGCGACCGAGCGAGGCCGATTCCGCATGAGAAACAAACACATGTATTAGCATGGAGCCATTCTCATTAAATTCCGAGCGAGACCGAGCCGAGCCGGGCGAGTTGTATAAACATGTTTGTTAGCTAAGCGTTGCGGTTTCCGGCCCCTGAAAACCCATTGTAAACGGTTGTATGCCGACTGAAAGATAATCGGCCGATCGGCGTCGGTCTCGCGCGCAGTGTGAATACGAAAACGCTCGGCTCGGCCTCGCTCGGTTTCGCACGCAGTGTGAAAGCCGCCTTAAGTAAGTTTTCCTTTATCCGTTATCTAAATAGACATATTTGAGGGGTTCAGTATTAAAGTGGACCAAGTCTATCAAACTTGATTTCGAGTTACAGACACTTTTGTTAATTTACTCAGTGCTAATTACTATTGCATTATAAAGTTTAATTAATTCGATTATTCTATAGTTTAGTTCATTAATAAGCCTTTTTTTTATTAGAGAATCAGTAAAAAATCTCATCTAGTGCCAAAGCCGGATGTTTTATAGCTACTTATGCACTCACACTAAGTAGAGAGAAAAAAAAAAAACACATTAGGTATATAAGGGCGGTTCTCCCTCAAACGCTAATGGGCAATATCGACAATGGGCAATCCCCGCTTCCTTGAGCATGACACTGTACCGACCACCGCAATGTCATCCTCAGAGTTTGCCGGGGACTGGTACTAGAGCGCTAATGCCGTCACCCTCGTTGATGTGAATCCCATTATCCATAAATGTTTTAAAAACATTATCTACCTCAATTTTAGTCAATTTAGTCTACCTCAATTTAGTCCTCTTATTATATATAGAATTACTAACTGATATCTAAAGAAATAGGATTGTCTATATATTAAGTCAATAAAAACATACGTTTTTTTTATTTTTAGAA
>KZ651152.1:168747-179211 GCA_001010745.2 Gerris buenoi | reverse complement strand
AATAATAATACTCCACATTTTTAAAATGATAAATTATATTCCGGTCAAATATCATAAATCATAACAGTTAAAATTTCCTTTTACATATTCCGTAAGATTGTGGTCAATTAGGATTGACCAATGGACATTTAGGTCTCCAGTCCTCGTTAATTTAATGTGAAAAAAATCCGCTCATTTATCTTGCGTATTAGGGAAATTATAAAAATTAAGACATCTCCTCTCAGTAACACGTAAGGTGGTCTGTACGCGTTTTTACGGTCGTTTTTTTTATTTTTTATTTTATTTTTTTATTTTTTAAAAAACTCAATCATAGCTCAAAAAAATTCATATTAACTGATGGTGTTAGGGTACTTAAATTGATGGGGAATAAATGGTGACGTTTTACTGAAATTTGGCAAACTGTAGCTCATGCCATTTTGGCATAATTACAGGCTTAAACAAAAATGAATTTTAATTTCTTTAATAAAATTAACAATAATATTTTAGGAGCGGCGATCGGTATTTTAGACTAAAATGGACGTATTTTGGAAAATAACAAAAAAATGAGTGTGGCGAAACTATTGAGAATTGACCAATGGTATATAATATATAGTGTTTTTTGTTTCAAATGATGGATAGACCCTCTTCGTTTGTTACATCTTCGACCAAACACCCTGTATATTATCAGAATTCATTAGAATTAAATCCCAGGGTCAAACATTATCTTTTGTGGCTGTGGATCTAAGAAACATGTCTTTAACCCCGGCCAATGTACGTCGTAGTAAGAAGTAGCTCCTTCATACAAGTTTTGGTACCATCTGAGAGGGTTGGAACTGCTTACACACGGAACATTGTTTACGATCCATTTCTACATAGTTAAAAGTATTTTGTGTAATATAATGTTTGTTTTTAGGATTACGTTTAGCTAAACCGAGCTATGGATCCTAACCTAATTATATCCATATAGTAATGGAAATAAAATAGTATTAATACAGCCACTGATTGCAAGCATGAACCCCGCGCGAAGCGCCGGGCGAATGCTTGTAATATATGTACACAGAAATATTGTAAATAAAATAAAATAGTTATTACATTAATAATTAAGATTGAGGTGGGAGTTTAAAACATCATTGTTTCAACCAACAATCTGGATCTATTGGAAATTAAATAAAAATTGAAATATTTATATAAGAAGAAAATATATAAGAGTACATATTTATATGTAATTTCTTGATAAAATTAGTTTTAGTTTGGTCAAACAGAAAAATATTTCTTATTATATAAATGTTTTCTTGAATGAATTATCCAAATGCATCTCCGCCACAAACTAAAAGGAAGTATTTGAATAATATACAGTTTGAAAAAAGATAATTTTATAAAAAATGTATAAAAAACTTCAAGCTGAAAAAATAAGCAGACGGAAAAAAGTAGGAAAGAAAATAAAATATCCCTAAAAGAGGATTAGGTGGTAGAAATAGACTTTGAGAAGTTTCTTCAACTGGTAGCCATCATTAAAAGTTACAAAATCAATATTGTTGTCGTCAAGTTTATAGATTAAAATACTACTTCGAAAATTATAAAGTTTCAACAGATGCAAGAAAACTAATTCATTTATTAGCGTTAGGGAAATGAGCTCTCTGTTTATAACTAATAATTTATTTATAAACTTAAAGTCAACTTTTTTATGGGAAATGCTTTCAAATTACCGGAGCAATTTTCTACTTCGCAGCTGCTTCGGTCGGGTATTATTTATTTATAAGAAGATAAGGAATTAGGAACAAACTGTTTGAGTAGAAACTGTATTTATAAACTTCGATATTTTGCTTTATTTATTTATTAATTTTTGTTTTGATCTGTTGGTTGAAAATTGGGTCATATATGTTTGACTGTGGACAATAAGAAACTAAAAGACTATATTTGAATTAGATAAATTTATTATGCGTATTGAGTTGCAAGTTCTCAACCGAATAGTGGATAATTTACAAGCAAGTGTAATCTGATCATAATAAATACATCCCATCCAGTGTCACTCTCTACATACATCTATATCTAACTCTATGACAACCTACAGCGATCGTTACAATAGGTGACATCTACTTGGCGATATGTTTAATAAATTAGATGATGTGTATTGAGTTGCAAGTCCTCAACCGAAGATTGGATAATTTACAAGCAAGTATCATCCGATCATAATAACTATATCCCATCTAGTGTCAATCTCAATAGACATCTATATCGAACTCCATGAAAAGACCTATATCGTTACAATAGGTGACATCGTGTTGGCAATATGTTTAAGACACCGGACAAAAGATAAAAACACGGAGAAGGTGGTAGGAGAGTCAGAGTGAAAACGGATCTGCTTGGAAGGGGGCAGTGGGCCGGTGTGGACTACTGGGTCGGCTATGACCAGATCCTTGCGCTTCCTGCCAGCCAGTCGTACAACTATCTTCATCCGGCATGCATCCAAGCCATTGCCCTACTTAGGTACGATACTTTTCATATCATTTCACTATCTATATCATATATTTGCTTGTCTTAAGTTGTATGTCGGTAAGATGGTCGCAGAAGTTACCCGTATCCATAGAAAAATGTATTATTTCGACGGTAATTCGTCTTATGTGCTTGTGAAGTGCGTCCACTTAATACCGGATCAGTACGTAAACAATGATAAGTCATTTTTATAATGTGTGTATAATCTTTTACTATTTCGACTATAAGTACAAATTGAACATTCACCAACTTAGCCAAGACTTAGGTCTAACACTTTGGCTAAGATTCCACGAGAATTTCTCTACCCTGTTATCAGTAGTCATAGAAAGTGGTGCTAGTTGAATTTTAGCCTACGTAGTGTTATTTCCAAAACCTTTAAAAACCATTCTTTTATCGAAATTGAACTAGAAATATTCTCAATATTAACGCTAGAAAAGGTACTACTTGATTATCGACAAGTCAATTGATTTCCAATACTTTTAGGATTTGTTATCATTTTGGATAAAGCAGTAGCGGTAGTGTCATTTTTAGTAAGCAGAGGTGGTTAAAAGTGGTTACTCAATTACTTGATACAATAAGCACTAATATATTTCAACGAACAGTGCAATTAATTATATCTTAATTTTGAATATACTTTGGATTTATTACATCTTTGAGGCAATGAACTTATTATTGGAGTTATAGATTTTAAGCATACTGTGCACCTACAATGTCATTGGTTCAATTAACCTATCAGGTGTATAATGATGTTTTATGCTTCAATATACTGTAAATTTTAATTCCCCCCCCCATAAACTTTTTAATATATTTTTTATTCATTTTTAAATATTCAATGTCAAGGTAGGAGTTTCGTATTTAGTTAAAAATGATTAAAGTTATAAGTTCTCAAATACTTGGTGAAATCATGAAACTATTTATTAATATTACTACATTTAATTAATATAAATGAAGATAAGATCAAAAAAATAAAAAATATATATATATATTTGCAGTAAATAATATTTTAAGTATGTAAAAAGTTACATCAAATATAATAAAACATAATCTTTTGATTTTAAAATTTCATTTTTATGCTCTTCAAAAAATTAAATCCGAAAAGTTAAATCCGTTATCAAAGGGAAAATATAATCTTGGTATATACATATATGTACTTATATTGAAATATACTTCAAAAAGTAATATAAAAAACCACTTCTGACGTCTTTACATAATCCATGAAGAAGATTAAAATCCCTCCACTTTGTTTAGCATTAATGCGCTAATGAAATTCTTGAGGCAGCGCGATATCGAGGGTCTTGCATATGCAGAGTGCAAACTCTACTCATTCGAATTCTTGAGATAATAAATAGTAAATATCGTTATAAATAATCCCTTTGATGTATTCTTTAACGTATAATATATATTCTTGAAATTTCAAGTATGCCTTGTGAATATAATAATGAAAATATATACTGATGGTATAAAATTCGCATACGTTGATATTAGGTATACTATTACATTTTCTTATTGAAACGTACAAATATTAGAAAATTCAAATATTAAATCTGTTGAAATAATATTTTCATAATTTCTCTTCATGCGTTGTTTGTGATTATTGTGTTGAATCAGGCTATTTCAGCCTAGTGACACAATAACTGTTACTTGTACAATAGGCTATAATGTATGACTGGTAACATATTTCATAACATATTTCGTTTGCCAAAATGTATAAATGTTACTAAGTGTGTATTATTTGATCAAATATGAGATGTTTTCAATAGTCAATTTAAATAAATGGTAAAATTAGTCAAGTGATTTGAAAGACTTCCATTACAGTAGACATATTATTGTCAAATAATTCTCACTATGTTGAAAATCATAGTAGTAACATTATAGTAACATATTAGTAGTAACATTTGTAGTAACATATCAGTAAGATTTGATTGTTAATGATTATTACCTTCAAAAAGACCTGTGCCTTGTCTACATATCTCGTATTCTTATTTTGTGGTGTCTACCTAGAAAAGAATCCAAATTAATGATTTTTTAGACATAGTTTAAACTGCATTTCATTAAAGACGCTTGGAGAGCAGGTAACTTTTCCTATCATATCGAACATATAGGTAATAGACGTTTCCATGCAAGTCTCACAAAGGCATATGAAATCAAATGTAATTTAAACCATTTTGGAAGTGTTTAATTTGGTTACAAAATTCCACCAACCGTTACGGAGCTACGTATTTTCCATTACATATTTTTCGATAAAATGAAATAGTTTTTGTTTGTAATAGACAACATACACAGATGAGCGGCCGGTCGGTTTCTTTTCTATAGTTTTAATCATTCCACTTTGTAGATTTCATTAAAACCCTGGAATGCTAATGGTAGTGGAATCGACGAGCGCTGTTTGACCCTTAACCTTCCAACGCTCGTATGTGATGGGCGATAGGTACCCCAGCCTTCTGCATTCAGCAGTGCTTGCACTGGTTGGTATCAGCTGCGACAGTGTAGCGTAGAAGTTTTTAATAAGCATACACTCGTTTTCTGGTAAATTTCCGTCAAAGCTACTTCATCAATTGGACTATACGTTTGATGATAAACATTATTTGGCCATCAAATTGGCCCATGGCATGGGCAATGGGCCTAGGATAATTAGCCTTGGGCCAGAGGTAACTTGGGACTGGAACTTTGGGCACACAGGCAACAGTGCAAATCTCAACTCAAATCTACGAAGGTTTAGTAATACAAGCCATGCTAATACCATTTGCATTCCAGGGTTAAATTAAGGAAGAAACTACTCAAGCTAGAAGTGCATACTAGTATGCAGAATCGTTTCTTTGAACAAACATGACAAAAAAAAAACAGTGCTAAATTAATTTGAAAAAGATTCAACTGGTAGTGTTTTCCATTCTAGTAGATCTATTTTGATATCAAGTAGGTTCAAATTTGTTTTTATTTGTTGTTTAAATTATGGGACTATTTTGGGCTACTTCATATTTTTACAGTTTTTTTTTTTTGTTTTTTTTTCGTTGTGTAAAAACATTTTCCTACAGAAATATTTTTGGGAATTGAAAAAAAAAAAATCTTTAAATAAAGAACTTTGTTCTATAGCAGTTCATTTTAATGAGGTCCTACTAAATCTTAATTTGCAGTTATCATTTCTTATCTGATCAAATCTTCTCGTTTCCGCATCGTTGCTGAGTTATTATCTAGATCAATTTTTCGAGACTGTTCTCTTCCACATTAAGTGAATAGGAGCAGAAAGTTCTTTGACTTAGAATTCTAAATGTCACAAGATAGAACCGTGACAGATAAATGTAGCCGTTGCATTGTCGCACTGAATGTAACTTTACTCCCCTACCCCTACCTTAATTGGCAACCCACTCGAAGGAATCTTACTCGAGTGTCATTGTACGTGATTGATTAGTAAGGAGCTTTATGAGCGTTACTACTTTAATGAACAAGAACCGTATACGTGATGCGCACTCATTAAGTTAATAACGTGCATGCAATTACCTAAGTAGCAATTAGGTTCAGAAAAGCAAATGATTTTGAAGATCCCGCACTATGTTAAAATGTGTAGAAAATATTATATTTTTAAAGTATAGTAATTTTTAAAAAGAAGTAATTATTATTAGCGGGAGTATTATTAATAAGAGTGATTGTTTGGACCTATTTCCAGGAGGATAACATTTATTTTAATTTGTTCTTAACTGTGCGCAGAAGTTTAAAATTATAACGAGACCAATTTTGTGCTAATTTCGAGAAACCATGAAAGTGCTTATAAACATATAGGTGTTAATAAAAATAAAAAATAAAAAAAAAAAATGTGTACATGGTGGACAGGAAGCATTGAGAAAGAAATTTCTACCGGACCAACAATGGGCTATTAGCAAAATTTCAATAAAATTGTAAAGAGAATTTTTTAGGAAATTGTAGTTCAAAATAAAGCTTAATGATTATCGTCACCGGACCAATAATGCCCGGATGTCTGAAACAGTTTTTTCTTTTTTTTAAATTTATAGAGACAAAAATTGATCTTCAGAATGATCATAAAGGCCCCCATACGAGGTCAAAATGTTTGCGCAAACAATTTTATCGTATTTGGGGCTGTTTGATGTTTGCGCAAACATGATGTTTGACGTATATGGCCTAAAATTTCACGACATTAGGTTTGCGCCAACATTTGCGATCGTGTATGGAGGCCTTTATGCATAATCAAAGTTGTTCTATTTATTCTACTAAATAGAAGGTAATATTTACTGCAGTCCAGTTTCAAAGTGGGCTTGAGCTGATCGATATCCCAATCAATGCTTTCTAACTAATGTTAATCGTTCTCATTAGTAAAATGATGCTAATAACATTGTAATCCTGAAATGTGCATGCCAATTGTTCCTTTGTTATGAAATGTGCATGCGCAAATTGCTCATTTGTAATGAAATGTGCATGCAAATTGCTTATTTGTAATGAAATGTTCATGAAAATTGCTCATTTGAAATGAAATGTGCATGTAAATTGCTCATTTGTAATGAAATGTACATGCAAATACTTGTCTAGACAATAATCTATTATTGTTAACTTAAACATGAATAAATTATTTTAAAAACTATTTATAATATAATGAGAATATTATACTTACAACCATCATATCATATGCATGCGAGCAGTGTTATAAAATTTATATTTTTGTTGAAAAGTTTTTTTTTAACAACAAATGTTTTTCCCGTAGAATGCTCGTTAGAATAAGTGACCACTCAGGCTAAAAGGTGGATTTAACTAGATCCTTGTTAGGTCACTTATATTTAAGAGGGCACCTTGAATTGCTCTCCAATTATTGTACGGTTTCAAAAGCATCTATTCAACGAGAAAAAACACAAGGAAGTGTACACATGGAAAATACCCCGTACATTTGATTGCTTTCGGAACGTAAAAACCTTTGAAGTATTGAGAAGATTCATCTCTGAAGCCCTCTGCCACAAACCTTTTATTGAACTTTCGTGAAGAGAAATATTGTACAAAAAAACCACGTTAATTCCGATTACCCACTTTTTGCGTGATTTTTCTTCAGATTTTACTTTTGAAGGAAAATGCTTTTTTTATAATTTTTTATTTGTTGATAAATACCTTTAGAAGATGTTTTTAAACATTCTTTTCAACTTCTTAATATTTTTCAACAATACTTACAACAATATGTAACAATACTTGCTATTATATACTACTATACAGGGTGGTCTAAAAGTCCCCCCCCCCCCTCTTAACTTTTGAACGGTTTGAGATTAATTTATGAAACTTGGGGGATCTCTATCATGCAAAGGGAAGTTTGTTTTCATGCAACCACCCACTTAGTCCCCGGGCCACCCAACTTCAAAATTTCAAATTGGAGTGTATATTTTTGCTAGCATGTTTGGATTCTACGGTAAAAAACAATAAACTTTTACTTGAAACTATTTTTTCTATTTCCAATATTTGCCCCCCTATAGGTGGGCGAGATAGCAAAATAACCCTTCCGATAATACGTTGTAAAATCTAAACGGTTAGGGATAAATTAATATAACTTAGGGGATCTGTACCTTGTAAAGGGAAGTTTGTAAACTTTCTAAATTTGACTGTGATTTCTTATTTCTCTATACCTTGTCCAGCATTTCTCCTACTCGAACATATTAAATTAAATTCTACTAGCATTGTAAGAACTGAAGGAAAGAAAATACAAATTAAAAATGCAAAACAACAATCTATTATTATGCGATGTTGTTCAAAATATTTTTACTCGAGCAGTTGTGCCTAAACAAAATTATTGGGTTTCTAAAGCCCAGACTTAAATTTGACCTTTAACAAGTTAGTGTTTATGAAAAATTAAAATGAACTGTTTTACGCCAATTTATCGATGGTTTGGTAGTAAGTGTAGATTATGCCCTTTCTGTGTAATCAAACTTAAATGTGTACTCAAAATAATCAGTTTCATATAAATTTATCGATCGGTCGGTTGTAAGAGTAGATTATGCCCTTTCTGAGTAATAAAAATAATTACTTTCATATAAATTTATCGATCGGTCGGTTTTAAGAGTAGATTATGCCCTTTCTGTGTAATCAACCTTAAATGTGTATCTAATCAAAATCAACAGTTTCATGTCAATTTATCGATCGGTCTGTTGCCTGTTGTAAGTGTAGATTATGCCTTTTCTGTGTAATCAAACTCAAATGTTACTCAATGTCAACTAAATGTGTGATCAAAATCAACAGATTCATATTAATTTATGGATCCATTTTTGAAAGTGTAGATTGTCCATTCTGTGAATCAAACCGAGAGCTTTATGCTTCTGAAAATTGGCTACAAGGAAAAAGCATTAAACCTTCAAACTGTTTTTAGCGTAAACCTTGTCCCAAACGTATGTGAATGAAGTTGGATGCATATGACGGTAAAAATTGATCAGTGGTGAGAGCCTATAAGCTCACGGACACACTGATCCTCTGATTTTTATTTTATTTACGATATTTAAAGATAAAAATTCTCAACCATAGATTAAAGCTGCTTGACCCAGACTAGTGATTATTCGGGCGTAATTATTTAATCGTTAATTTGAATTTTTATGCAAAATTTTATATTTTTACCAGACTTAAACCATTTACATTGTTTATGCATAACATGAATTTTTGCATTACATTTGCACGAGTTAATGCATTACATCAGCATGAGTTAGTGCATTATATCAGCATGAGTTAATACATTACATTAGCGTGAGTTAATAAATTATATCAGCATGAGTTAATAGTATTATAAATACCTAATAGATTTTATTGTACAAAGATTATAAGATGGAGCTAGCATTACTGAATTTAAAAATAAATTAATTATTTGAGCAACATTTATAGCATTTGAGACAAACATTTCTGTTAAAACTGATAAAGTACAAAGAGTTTTAATTTTAATTAAATTATGTAAAACAAGGCCTTTGATGTTCTCCACTTCTAGACACATGAACGGTGTCAAAGGGCCGTGACTCCGTAAAAGACCCATGATAAAATACCAATATCGCATTTATTTATACCAAATATAATTTAATGTCAATACGGTTATTAGTTTGAAATTATAATGGAATTCAACACGATTTACATCCTCTGATGCATATTGAATGGAACAGGTCTCCTGTAATTGCACTTCGAAGCGTTAATGGACATTATATAATAATTAGACCATAATGCTTGAAGTATTATTGAAGGTACTAATTACTGAATTAAATTAAAGCATCTAATCATATCCCCAGTTTTAATGATATCATCTTAATTGGTCAGTTATTATTTCAGATTATTAAGCCCTTCATTTGCATACCCCGTTTAATATTACTGTACAATACCATTATATATTTTTAATCAGTTGTCATACAGTTCTAATGTCATATGTTTCGTATTAGCACTATTTATATTATATTATAATCAAATCTTTTCAAGCTGGATAACTGGATATAGATAATTATAGGGATTAGAAGATATAGAAAAATATCTTTAGAATATAGAACGTGATATCGGCGAGTCAACCTATCAACTATACTCTATTGCCAAACATTTCTCAAGGAATTCCCGTTTTTCTTATTTAATAATTAGTCAAAACGCGTTTTTTAAAATTCTATGATTCTGCGATGCCGGTAATCTACGGCCTGTGCAGATATCTGTCTAAATATAGTTATTTACGCAACAAGGGAGAGAAGTATGTTTTCCTAATCGAGGTTAAGTTTTCTCCTGAGGCACCGCCGAAGGAGAAAACTTCATTAGCTCTCGAGGCCTTATGGCCGAGGGAGATAACTGTAGTATTAGCTCTCGAGGCATAGCCAAGGGAGATAATCCCGAGAGCAGAAATACTTCGATCCATGTTGCGTATTAAATTTTATCTACGACTAATGCACCATGGGTAATAGCTATTAAGTTTGTAGGTATAAAAGTTTTACCAACAAATTCACGCAATTTAAACACCTTAAACTGATATTTAGTTACTTGATTAATTAAAATAACAATTCTTAT
>KZ651152.1:152977-167834 GCA_001010745.2 Gerris buenoi | reverse complement strand
GAATAAAAATGTCTATACGTATATAGTAAGGTCACTGTTATTTGTGGGGCCTTGGTCACTGCATAATAGTATTAAATTATAGACGTGTTATTTTAAAGCGAAAGCCGAGAGAAATCGTAGTTAGTCTCTAATGAATCTGAATATTAGATATATGAATAATCTATGAATTAATAATACAAGTATAGGGGATCGACGTAGCTGAGTGGTTAGTATAGTCATAACTAGCTTGAAACCTGTTTGCTCAAAAACATAATATGTGATGATAACGATTAGTACGAATCCCTGAGAGAGGAGGCATGTTTCACACACTGACGATCACATCGAGTAGATGTGTCAAGTCCTGTAATAACCTAATGTTGTGTTGATCAGAACATTAAGAATCATCACCTACATGTACGAATCCTTGAGAGGAGAGACATGCTTCACACAAACAATCACATCGATTAGATGTGTCAAGTCCTGTAACCTAATGCTGTGTTGATCAGAATATTGAATCATTGCCTAAATGTTAGAACATTAGTTAATAATTTATATTTTTCCATGCTCTTCCTAATTAGGTACATAACTAAATAATACAGTTGCCCAAAGCAACTAAATACTGCAATCTGACTGTTACTTATAAAGATTAAGTTAACATTATGGCATTCAACATCCCTGAAATGCTAAACATAAATATAGTCGTCGCAAAACGTTATTCCTCTCATTCTTCAAGATTATGGCTTCTATATGAAAAACTGATATCGTTAAAAAAAGACCGCAACGTCACAAGCATATACGTACCAATATAATCTTGGTAATTTAACTGAATTTTAGCTCTATTCATATCTTTTAAACAATGACTAAAAGCAGTTAAATACTTTAAATTCAATATTACCGATAAACACTAAACTCAAGGTTACCAACATAAAATAAAATAAATGACAACATCTTTTAAACAATAACTAAAAGCAGTTAAATGCTCTAAATTTAATGTTACCAATAAACACTAAACTCAAGGTTACAAACATCAAATAAAAGGATTGAAAATATCTTCTAAAGTAAACAGTGACTAAAAGCAGTTAAATACTCTATAAATACTCTAAATTCAATGTTACCAATAAACACTAAACTCAAGGTTACAAAGATAAAATAAAAGGACTGAAAAATCTTCTAAACTAAACAATGACTACAAGCAGTTAAATACTCTAAATTCAATGTTATAATTTAACACTAAACTCAAGGTTACATACATCAAATAAAAGGAATGAATATATCTTCTAAAACAATGGCTAAGAGCAGTTAAATACTCTAAATTCAATGCTACCGATAAAAAGTAAGCTCAAGGTTAAAAAAATAAAATAATAGGACTGGAAATATCTTTTGAACTAAACAATGACTAAAAGCAGTTAAATACTCTAAATTCAATGTTACCAATAAACACTAAACTCAAGGTTTCGCACATAAAGAATCAAAGAAATTCTTTAATGCCAATAATCAAACAAAATTTCAATAATTAAGCTAAACAACTTTATACCAAATAAAGAAGAATGTGAAGTTGAAAGTGAAAGAAGTAGAAAAAATATCAACCTGTAAAGGTATATGAAAAACCGGTAACCGGATTTATCGTGTAGAAAAGGAGCTAAAATCGACCCACTTGTCATTTGATACTGACCTGGTTTCTCGTTGATCTTGAATCCTAAGAACTAATGCAAACTTACCCTGCCACTTAAAATTAGATGTACTTCCATATTAGGTCTAGTATCAGTACTTTCATTAAAACATCATCATATTAAAGTCATTAGAATGAAAATTGCAACTATAATAAATCACAGTTATTTTTAAATCACTTTCTTTTTTTGAGAAGTCCAACAAAATTGTTTATTATTAAAAACATTTCTGAAAGGTGAAGTTTTTTTTTAAAAAAACTGGTTTTATTCGAGATGTGAGGACTTGAATTTGTTTAATTTTTATTTTATTTTTTTACCTCAAAGTCAACTAAATTTGTGGGTATATTTTTATGATTTAGGTGAGTGAAATAAAATTTTGAACGTAATTATTAGACAGCATTAGAGTCAAAATGTTATTAAATTTACCTAAAGCATCCAAAAAGCTTATTGTACAGGGTGCCGCAGCGCGGATGACCACATTTTAAATGCTTATGCGCTTAATACTTGAGGTAGGAGATTGATATTTAGCAAATTTTCAAGCAAAAATGTGGAAGTTTACTGGAACATAAGACACATTTTTAAGTGTGAAAGATTATGTCCTATAAATAACGCTTTGTCGATTTACACATTCTTTGAGAGACTCAGTGAAGTTGCGCATCACATTCTCTAACAGCTCGTCAGGGAATCCGATTTTTCATCCCCTATTCAAAGGATATAAAAATGAATATTGTCCACTTATGGTTCCAACAAGATGGAGCTACTGCACACTCAAGTGTTCATAGATCGCGTGCGTCAAATTTTTCTCGGTCCTGTGAATAATGTTGAATAATTTAAATGTGGAAATCGACAAGGACGTCATTTATCGAAAATTATCTTCCAAACTTAAAAAGTTGGCTTATGTCCAATAAACTTCCAGATTTTGGCTTGAAAATTTGCTTTATTTCAATCTCCTGTCTTTAGTATTATGCACATGGTAACAATTTAAAATGTGGTCATCCGAGCTGCGTTACCCGTTATTTACAAGGGGTGAAAAGTATTTGATCTCCAGAAGGGAGAAAAAGTGAATTTTTATCCCTAGTTTACAGGGAGAAAGGTTACTCATTTGCACCCTGTCAGGTTGAACAGAGGGTAATGGAAAATAAGGGAATCATGAGAGTTCATGATTCCTTCCAATTGCCATAGATAAAGCACAAGGGTTGATGCTAAATACGCAATTTCATTTATAAACTTTTGTTTGACGTCGAAATCTATAATGTCATCTTCACACATGTCATGTTACCTCCACAACGGTTATCATGGTGATTCGTCAACAAACAAGTAAAAGGTGAAATAATTATTACTAAATGCAGAACTACTAATCCATATGTATATTGTATATACATATCACTTGCCAATGCTATTCAATACACGATTCAGCTTTTAGCTGATTCTCCCTTCTAATTTTAGAATTAAATTTTAAATAGGTAATCACTATCTATAATTATTCAATTACAACGTGATTAAACTAATTTAGTTAATTGTTNGGTTGGGAGTCGGCTTTTTACATTGAAATATCTTAGTCAACTTCTCCGCTCACACATCTTTCTTTTCATACTTATACTATTATCAATTATCACTAGTACCAAATATACCATGGGCTTCAAGATACGGTTGGGAGTCGGCTTTTTACATTGAAATATCTTAGTCAACTTCTCCGCTCACACATCTTTCTTTTCATACTTATACTATTATCAATTATCACTAGTACCAAATATACCATGGGCTTCAAGATACGGTTGGGAGTCGGCTTTTTACATTGAAATATCTTAGTCAACTTCTCCGCTCACACATCTTTCTTTTCATACTTATACTATTATCAATTATCACTAGTACCAAATATACCATGGGCTTCAAGATACGGTTGGGAGTCGGCTTTTTACATTGAAATATCTTAGTCAACTTCTCCGCTCACACATCTTTCTTTTCATACTTATACTATTATCAATTATCACTAGTACCAAATATACCATGGGCTTCAAGATACGGTTGGGAGTCGGCTTTTTACATTGAAATATCTTAGTCAACTTCTCCGCTCACACATCTTTCTTTTCATACTTATACTATTATCAATTATCACTAGTACCAAATATACCATGGGCTTCAAGATACGGTTGGGAGTCGGCTTTTTACATTGAAATATCTTAGTCAACTTCTCCGCTCACACATCTTTCTTTTCATACTTATACTATTATCAATTATCACTAGTACCAAATATACCATGGGCTTCAAGATACGGTTGGGAGTCGGCTTTTTACATTGAAATATCTTAGTCAACTTCTCCGCTCACACATCTTTCTTTTCATACTTATACTATTATCAATTATCACTAGTACCAAATATACCATGGGCTTCAAGATACGGTTGGGAGTCGGCTTTTTACATTGAAATATCTTAGTCAACTTCTCCGCTCACACATCTTTCTTTTCATACTTATACTATTATCAATTATCACTAGTACCAAATATACCATGGGCTTCAAGATACGGTTGGGAGTCGGCTTTTTACATTGAAATATCTTAGTCAACTTCTCCGCTCACACATCTTTCTTTTCATACTTATACTATTATCAATTATCACTAGTACCAAATATACCATGGGCTTCAAGATACGGTTGGGAGTCGGCTTTTTACATTGAAATATCTTAGTCAACTTCTCCGCTCACACATCTTTCTTTTCATACTTATACTATTATCAATTATCACTAGTACCAAATATACCATGGGCTTCAAGATACGGTTGGGAGTCGGCTTTTTACATTGAAATATCTTAGTCAACTTCTCCGCTCACACATCTTTCTTTTCATACTTATACTATTATCAATTATCACTAGTACCAAATATACCATGGGCTTCAAGATACGGTTGGGAGTCGGCTTTTTACATTGAAATATCTTAGTCAACTTCTCCGCTCACACATCTTTCTTTTCATACTTATACTATTATCAATTATCACTAGTACCAAATATACCATGGGCTTCAAGATACGGTTGGGAGTCGGCTTTTTACATTGAAATATCTTAGTCAACTTCTCCGCTCACACATCTTTCTTTTCATACTTATACTATTATCAATTATCACTAGTACCAAATATACCATGGGCTTCAAGATACGGTTGGGAGTCGGCTTTTTACATTGAAATATCTTAGTCAACTTCTCCGCTCACACATCTTTCTTTTCATACTTATACTATTATCAATTATCACTAGTACCAAATATACCATGGGCTTCAAGATACGGTTGGGAGTCGGCTTTTTACATTGAAATATCTTAGTCAACTTCTCCGCTCACACATCTTTCTTTTCATACTTATACTATTATCAATTATCACTAGTACCAAATATACCATGGGCTTCAAGATACGGTTGGGAGTCGGCTTTTTACATTGAAATATCTTAGTCAACTTCTCCGCTCACACATCTTTCTTTTCATACTTATACTATTATCAATTATCACTAGTACCAAATATACCATGGGCTTCAAGATACGGTTGGGAGTCGGCTTTTTACATTGAAATATCTTAGTCAACTTCTCCGCTCACACATCTTTCTTTTCATACTTATACTATTATCAATTATCACTAGTACCAAATATACCATGGGCTTCAAGATACGGTTGGGAGTCGGCTTTTTACATTGAAATATCTTAGTCAACTTCTCCGCTCACACATCTTTCTTTTCATACTTATACTATTATCAATTATCACTAGTACCAAATATACCATGGGCTTCAAGATACGGTTGGGAGTCGGCTTTTTACATTGAAATATCTTAGTCAACTTCTCCGCTCACACATCTTTCTTTTCATACTTATACTATTATCAATTATCACTAGTACCAAATATACCATGGGCTTCAAGATACGGTTGGGAGTCGGCTTTTTACATTGAAATATCTTAGTCAACTTCTCCGCTCACACATCTTTCTTTTCATACTTATACTATTATCAATTATCACTAGTACCAAATATACCATGGGCTTCAAGATACGGTTGGGAGTCGGCTTTTTACATTGAAATATCTTAGTCAACTTCTCCGCTCACACATCTTTCTTTTCATACTTATACTATTATCAATTATCACTAGTACCAAATATACCATGGGCTTCAAGATACGGTTGGGAGTCGGCTTTTTACATTGAAATATCTTAGTCAACTTCTCCGCTCACACATCTTTCTTTTCATACTTATACTATTATCAATTATCACTAGTACCAAATATACCATGGGCTTCAAGATACGGTTGGGAGTCGGCTTTTTACATTGAAATATCTTAGTCAACTTCTCCGCTCACACATCTTTCTTTTCATACTTATACTATTATCAATTATCACTAGTACCAAATATACCATGGGCTTCAAGATACGGTTGGGAGTCGGCTTTTTACATTGAAATATCTTAGTCAACTTCTCCGCTCACACATCTTTCTTTTCATACTTATACTATTATCAATTATCACTAGTACCAAATATACCATGGGCTTCAAGATACGGTTGGGAGTCGGCTTTTTACATTGAAATATCTTAGTCAACTTCTCCGCTCACACATCTTTCTTTTCATACTTATACTATTATCAATTATCACTAGTACCAAATATACCATGGGCTTCAAGATACGGTTGGGAGTCGGCTTTTTACATTGAAATATCTTAGTCAACTTCTCCGCTCACACATCTTTCTTTTCATACTTATACTATTATCAATTATCACTAGTACCAAATATACCATGGGCTTCAAGATACGGTTGGGAGTCGGCTTTTTACATTGAAATATCTTAGTCAACTTCTCCGCTCACACATCTTTCTTTTCATACTTATACTATTATCAATTATCACTAGTACCAAATATACCATGGGCTTCAAGATACGGTTGGGAGTCGGCTTTTTACATTGAAATATCTTAGTCAACTTCTCCGCTCACACATCTTTCTTTTCATACTTATACTATTATCAATTATCACTAGTACCAAATATACCATGGGCTTCAAGATACGGTTGGGAGTCGGCTTTTTACATTGAAATATCTTAGTCAACTTCTCCGCTCACACATCTTTCTTTTCATACTTATACTATTATCAATTATCACTAGTACCAAATATACCATGGGCTTCAAGATACGGTTGGGAGTCGGCTTTTTACATTGAAATATCTTAGTCAACTTCTCCGCTCACACATCTTTCTTTTCATACTTATACTATTATCAATTATCACTAGTACCAAATATACCATGGGCTTCAAGATACGGTTGGGAGTCGGCTTTTTACATTGAAATATCTTAGTCAACTTCTCCGCTCACACATCTTTCTTTTCATACTTATACTATTATCAATTATCACTAGTACCAAATATACCATGGGCTTCAAGATACGGTTGGGAGTCGGCTTTTTACATTGAAATATCTTAGTCAACTTCTCCGCTCACACATCTTTCTTTTCATACTTATACTATTATCAATTATCACTAGTACCAAATATACCATGGGCTTCAAGATACGGTTGGGAGTCGGCTTTTTACATTGAAATATCTTAGTCAACTTCTCCGCTCACACATCTTTCTTTTCATACTTATACTATTATCAATTATCACTAGTACCAAATATACCATGGGCTTCAAGATACGGTTGGGAGTCGGCTTTTTACATTGAAATATCTTAGTCAACTTCTCCGCTCACACATCTTTCTTTTCATACTTATACTATTATCAATTATCACTAGTACCAAATATACCATGGGCTTCAAGATACGGTTGGGAGTCGGCTTTTTACATTGAAATATCTTAGTCAACTTCTCCGCTCACACATCTTTCTTTTCATACTTATACTATTATCAATTATCACTAGTACCAAATATACCATGGGCTTCAAGATACGGTTGGGAGTCGGCTTTTTACATTGAAATATCTTAGTCAACTTCTCCGCTCACACATCTTTCTTTTCATACTTATACTATTATCAATTATCACTAGTACCAAATATACCATGGGCTTCAAGATACGGTTGGGAGTCGGCTTTTTACATTGAAATATCTTAGTCAACTTCTCCGCTCACACATCTTTCTTTTCATACTTATACTATTATCAATTATCACTAGTACCAAATATACCATGGGCTTCAAGATACGGTTGGGAGTCGGCTTTTTACATTGAAATATCTTAGTCAACTTCTCCGCTCACACATCTTTCTTTTCATACTTATACTATTATCAATTATCACTAGTACCAAATATACCATGGGCTTCAAGATACGGTTGGGAGTCGGCTTTTTACATTGAAATATCTTAGTCAACTTCTCCGCTCACACATCTTTCTTTTCATACTTATACTATTATCAATTATCACTAGTACCAAATATACCATGGGCTTCAAGATACGGTTGGGAGTCGGCTTTTTACATTGAAATATCTTAGTCAACTTCTCCGCTCACACATCTTTCTTTTCATACTTATACTATTATCAATTATCACTAGTACCAAATATACCATGGGCTTCAAGATACGGTTGGGAGTCGGCTTTTTACATTGAAATATCTTAGTCAACTTCTCCGCTCACACATCTTTCTTTTCATACTTATACTATTATCAATTATCACTAGTACCAAATATACCATGGGCTTCAAGATACGGTTGGGAGTCGGCTTTTTACATTGAAATATCTTAGTCAACTTCTCCGCTCACACATCTTTCTTTTTCATACTTATACTATTATCAATTATCAGTAGCACTAAATATACAATGGGCTTCAAAATACGGTTGGGAGCCGGCTTTTTGCATAAAGTAATTATTAGTGAAGAAACTAATTTCTTATTTCTGATTTTAAGATAATTAAACACTGTGATCCGTTACATTATTAAGCCTTAACTGGTATCGTCGGGTCAAAATGGACCCAGCGTATCTCTATCTTACCACTAATTGGTGTCTTTAGCACTTAGATGGTGGAGGCTCTGTGACTTCTCACAAAATGAGCACCTGAATCGACACCTCAATTTTTAGTTCAATTTGAGTATTAGATGTGTCTGTTTTGCGACATCCGGGTCAACATTGACCCGATAATCGGGTCAACTTTGACCGATAAATTGATTTTATTTTTTATTTTTTATTTTTTTGCATTCTTTAATAAGTGTGTTTATGCATGTAAGTGAAAATAGAGTCCATTTTTCAAAAATTTTAATATTTGCCTTAAATTTTGGAAATTATATTTTTCCAATATTTCAATGTCAATATAGAACTTTTTTAAAAAAAATTAGGGCTACAACAATATTTCTTATAAATACTTGAAAAGATTCATGAACCTGTTGGAAACAGTGTCAAAAATAAAACTATTAATTTAATTGCTTTATCATTCTTAAAAAGCCTTGGGTCCGATTTGACCCGACGATACCAGTTACGCAAGAAAATATGACGCTACCAGTCAAAGGTTAATATTTATTAACCCAAAATAAACATTATTACTACGTTTTCAAGATGTTTAAAATACCGATTAAATACGGGTAGAATACAGGTTTTGGATTCAAAGTGTCCATGGAAACCTAGATTCAAAACGGATTAAGTACAATCCCGATCCCGATACAATCCACTAAATTCTGGGATCGTATCTGGATCTAGTTGCATGGAAACAACTGAACTCGATCCTGACATGCGCAGAGCGTCGGTATGAGCGAACCTAGCGTTTTTCTGTAAAAAAACTGTAGTAAAATCTGTCAAAATACATAATGAAAATCATGGTTATAACAGGTGAAGGTTATTTTTTTAAGCTTGTTTTTTTTATTTCGTATTGAATACGGATTTAATACCACTCTTACAAACACTTAACTTATTAAATCCCAAATCAGGATTCAATCCTTTTATTTACACATGGAAACACATAGTATATATTAATAGATAAAACTGTTAATGTTACAAAGAAAATCCTTTTTCTATTATTAGTGAGGGGTATTTGAATATAATTTCAAGTTAGGTACTGATAGTTCTTAAAAAAAATGTATACTTATAATATTTGTCTTTCAGTCATGTGTGTTATACTTCAAAGTTATTTCAATTTTACTTTCTGTAGTAATATAATCCTAAGTGCAGATAATACATTACACCACTAGCAATTACTGACTATAAAGATCATAAGCTACCAGTATAATGATCTTGAATTACACAGTCAATGGACTCAATGCTGCATAAGATTGAATTAGAATAGGTGTAAAAGGAGATCACTTTCAAATGCATATAATTATTAGAAAAAAATGACACAATAATGTTAATCTAGATAGATAATAGAGAGAGTAACGCAAACTAGATCAACGAAGTATAAAATAGCTAATTATTATGCGTGGATTCTTCTACATACTAATTACACTAGTATGTACTCAAGCGTTTATTTTTTTTATGTACTTGGATATTACTCACTTATATCTTGTAAGTCTAGTTTTCATTCATTTAATCGATCAACTTTCCATTCAAAACATTCTGCAAACTATTTCCACTTATATTGGTATTTAAGTGAACTATATTTAAAAAAAATAGATTAAAATCGAAATTGTTGGATGCATTTACTTTTCAATTTTTTGGATGATCAATTTTTTAGATATGCATTTATTATCACTATAATAATTTCTCTAAATATGAAGCCTAATAGTTTTTTTTTTTTTTTTTGTTTTTATTACTTCTAGTTAATTATTTACTGAATAGGTAATGCTGGTATGATTGTATTTGGTAATAGTTGTAATTATAAACTATACCATGTACTTGCACCTAACAATTGCATAGGTGCTTTAACCCTGTAGTCCTGCTCCTAAAACATCTAAATAAAATAAATAGATACAAACAACAAACAAAATCATGTAAAGATTTTTATCTTCGATTGATACGAAATATAAATATTGTATCTCTGTTTAGATGCGTAGAAGCTGATTCTTTACGTACTTGTATTCATTGCGCATGCGCGTCTCATAAATCTGAAGAATTCCTCTTCTTTACCGCCCTAGGGTGGTAAAAAAGAAAAATTCTTCACCTTTACGCACGATTGGCGAGTTTTTTTACATTTAACAAAACTGATTTTCTGTTTGTTTAATTAAAGTAACTGTTAACATTTTGTTAGAGTAATTTTTTAATTAAAGTAACTATATGGCGAAAATAAGGAGAATAAATACGCCTCCCGAAATAATTAATTCGGCACAAAATACAACTAATGAATTAATGTCATCTTTATCTAAAGAGAAATACGAACATACATACAGGAAGTTTATTATTTTTTCTGCATTTATTATTAAAATCTAACAATCGTAGATAAAGTACCGTACGGAACTCGTGCGAAAACGGTATTTTGCATTGCTCGTGTGGTTTTACTACCCTCGCTGTCGCTCGGGTGCAAACTTCACTCTCGCATGCAAAATGCTTCTTTCCGCACTCGACGCGTATAGTACTATTTCCAATGCCAAAGTTCATTGAAATTGGTGTTTAGGATCTATTTCTTCACAAACACATCTAACAATTTTTTTTTAATACCAAGTTTTTTAGAGTTTAAGAAGTTTACATTTATCAGAATATTGAATCTAAGAAGTCATCAGTCAAAATATCTAAATCTTTCAATGGTAGTTATGATTGATCGATTAATTCAGTTCGACCAAAGTGTTACTTTTAGTTTTTTAGTGCCTGTAAAGGGCGCCCCTATTTTTAATGTCCGTGCCACGTGTTTAGAAGAAACATTAATTAGTTTAATCGCGTTTCTTTTTTTTACAGTATTATAAAAAATTGTAATTAACAATACTTGATTATTACTTATTTATTATTGACGTTGTCATAATTACTCATAAGCACGAAATATGAAGCAAAAAATGTCTTAACACAGAAAACAAGGTAGTTAGGAACATGCATTGAATTTTTTTAAAAATTATATTGAACTCAGAAATATTTCTGATGGATTACCGAGTAAAAATTAATTAGGGCTTTAAATCTGTTAGTATTAATAATATCCACATTTTTACAACAATTAATTTCTTCTCTGTAACTTGGAATGTTAGTAATATATAAATGTATTTTGATTAGATGATTATAACATTATACTAATGTTATAACTATGTTTATAGTTCTACTGATAATTTTTTGAGCTCCCTTATTAGAGAAAAAGCTCTAAAGCTAGGTTTACACGATGCCGATTGCCAATACAATGTGGAGGGCAATTATCCTGGATTGCGGGACAATAACAGGCCAGTCCAGTTGAAAAAATATCCGTTTACACGTGGATATGAATTGTCTCGGCAGTAGAGGTCCATAAAAATTCGAGTTTTAGCACTTTTTGTCCCATTGCAAATTCTATATTTAAAGTGCCTCAAGACTTAATTTTAGCCTTCACCCCCATCCACACTAAATCCTTTAATATTCATTTTATCGGCAATCTCTACGAGTGCCATTTGACGGGCGTTTTTATAATTATAAATAACATCATGCATGTCCCACAAACATCTATGTTCTTCATTCATATAGCTCAACAAATTTTAAATTAATTAGTTTCATCGTTCCTCTTCGGAGCCATACTGCGCCTAAACCCAGATTAAATTAAAAAAAAAGAGCCTAGAATAAACACAGATTAAATTTAGAAAAAAAAGATAGTAATGAGAAAAAGAAACCTTCTTTTTGATTGGCATGACGTAACAGTCCTAATCGTTCACGCGGCGCCAATTGTCGTGGCCTCAACGAGATCTGGTGGTGGGGGAGCGCCCCCACTTCCTTCTCGTAGTTGGGCCCAGTTGGTTGTCCTCAACCTACTCCTCGAGTCAATAGCTTGCCGAGCCTGGCTAGGCAATTGGCCTAAAGTGTTTACACGAAGCCAATAATTTCATTCCAATCAACTGTCTTCTTTTAATTGTATTGCCAATTAGCATCGTGTAAACCAGGCTTAAGAGGAATTATTTATTACTTACTATTTTACTGATTTAGAAATGTTTGCAATCGTTCGTTCCGTCAGACTAGTCACCAAAATTACACGGTTCTTTTTACCATTTTTGCTCAAAATCCTTATAACATTCCCTAGCCACATATTAACCTTTAAATGATCCCATTTTATCAAGATCGGGTAATTTGTTACTCTTTCGTAATTTATTCCCAGTTCGTTTGAAGGCCATCATCATTGGCTATTTATCTAGTGTTCGTTTCCGACTAGTTCATTTGATAACAGGTTCATTTGAGTTCCTCCACAAGGAGAGAGATTTCATGTGGTTACCAAGGAAACGATTAAGGTTAGCTCAAAGTGATATGAAGACAAAGAGAAGGATTAACTCATAGGGCCCTATAGGCCCCTAAGGCTCAGTGACCTACAGATAAACAGCATAACTATAATTTACAGAACACTGTCACCTGGGTCGGATCCACCTTACCTACGAAAGGTAAAGGGAATAAGGGCTAATATTTCGAATCCTCAAGTACTAATAACAGTTATTATTGATTCACATCATGAGCACCTGTTAGGAGAATAAACCTGAAGTGGCAGTGAACTGCCCTATTCTCAAAAGCTGTTCTCTCTAGAATATTCAAGCTTTATAACTTATAGCTTTATTTATTAGAAATTGAAAAAGTCTTACAGTGGATCATCTGATAAATCCAGCAAGGTTACTAAATTGTGGTAATCCTTGTATTTACTTAGAATTATATATTATATTTAGGGAATCCTAAAATAAACTTTGTTTTAAAAATTTTATTTAAATAATGCAACTGCAATAGAACATTTTTAAGAATAGCAATTTGATCTGATTAACTAGGAATCCAAAATGGTGGATAATTCATGGAACGGGGGAAAACAATTTAAGTGGGGTATCATTTGAAAGCTAGTAATGAGTAGATTATAAATAATACAAATATAAAATACAAGCATTTTTAAAATGGTGCGTAGGCTTCCGCGGATAGACTCGTAATAAACAGCTTGGTTTTCCGGTGAAATCCGCGTCCCCTAACACCCTATCCCAAATACCCTACAACAGCTCTGCCTAAAATTGCCGGGAAAAAATATATTTTCCTTATTACCGATTAAATATATTGTGACCCCCCGAGGGGTCGAACTAGGAACCCCTCCCTAGAAACACGTGGAAATATATTAATTTTCTGCTGTTATTAGAAATATGCAAAATATGCAGTGTGCTGGGCCATAGAAAAAAATAAGAATAGCACTTTGATGTCACGCCAATTTATTATTTTTTACATTTTGAGTGGGGGGTATCAAATGCAAGGTATTAAAGAGTAAATGACAAAAATATATAACACATGTGTAAATTCCTTAATTTTCCACGCAATTTTGTCGAATAGCATCAACATTTTCCGTCCCCCTTATTCCAACTAATTTTATGTTCACAATACCAAACTCTTTATAGGTGAGACTTCGCAACCATTTATATGTAGTTTGAAATATTAAAACACAAATACCGGAGCTTGTATTTGTCACGAATATAGAATTACACAATTGCGGTATTTATTGTCGGTTCTGTTACTGGTATCGATTGATGGTTTCTGATAATTGTTTAATAAAATCTTCTCAAGTGCAGATACCAATTTAATTTCTATTAGTCCTACTAATTGAATTTCTCGTTTGATTAAAATTAGTGACAACAGAAATTCCATTATTACTTTAGTCTATTTTCATTTGACAATATTGAATTTTCTCTTCAGTTCAATTCTCATTAAAATCTTATTAATTTTCTTGTTTAATTTTAAACAACAGCTAAGTTTAAACAATATTAAGATTTATTGTTTATAGAATATTTGCTTTATTGTTCTCGAGTTTTAGTCACGTGCTAACACAATGCTTCTCCAATGGATAATAATCTAATGAGATTTTCAGCTGAATTAGCTTATTTCAAATACCCAGAACATGCATTCATGCTAACCCAACAACTTGCAGATGCTTCAGTATTATTAACAACAGAATAAGTTTATTAGCATGCATTATGTCTGTATTGAACAAGATTAACTAACTCGAAAACTAATTATGTAGGAATGCACACATTAAGGGAATTACAATGAACACAGACTTTTGTCAGAACATTTATTTATTGGATTTTCCTAATATCTTATATGACGATTAAAAAAAAGAACAAATAAAAAAATAAAAAATCTGTCTGCCCATCTGCTTGGTAAAGTATCAAATAAAAATTTGATGAGAGATTGTGATATATATATATATATATATATCATCTTTCTTTTCATACTTAT
>KZ651152.1:116234-133313 GCA_001010745.2 Gerris buenoi | reverse complement strand
AGATCTTTGCTAAACAACTTCGCTTATGAATTACCTACAACATGAATTGACATAATTATGTATGTAATCTACCCTTTAGGATACATTTGCTTATGTCAGTTAAAAGTATAAATTATATTCTTATATTTATAATTTTCTATATATTGTTATTATATTATTGTTTTATTTCGATTCAGATGATAATTTTTGTTAATTATGATAATTTTAGACGATTCGACTCTTATTCAGTCGACTGAGCAAGGCCAAATACCTGGGTACTACTATTATTTCTACCCTATCAAAAGTTTTATGACTGATATGATGAAGGAACCGGACACAAGCGAAACAATGCATACCAAAAACAAGGATAAGGACATGATGCACGAAGACATACCTAAGACTATAGAGCCGCTTTTCGCAGCTATGGCGAGTTTCGTCGGAATGGCTATGATGTTCGTAATGACCATACTCTTCTTGCCCAAGTTCGGAATACTTAAATCAAGAGGAATCGTATTCAAAGAAGGCTCGGAAGAATTGATCGCTTTCACAAGGATCGTGACCGACTCTGTTCAGGGGAAAGATTGCAGTCACAAGATAGCATGTCATGTCGGCAAAACGTTAAGAAATATGCATATGGGAACAAATACTATCAAGTAACATTTCATTATTTATCATTATTATCACTTGTATACATTGCTTACTAAAAAGGTACCTTTATATACCATCAACCACTAGGTAATTATTCATGGGCCTGTTTATGAGGTCGAGATGGCAGACCAGTTGTGATGGGCCTAGGCCTGGTAAAAGGCTAATACTACTATTTGTATAATTGATAACAAGGGGTTAGTGTGACGCTAAATCAGCTATATAAACTTTATAATTGGCAGAAGCAATCTGCTAGTCGCCACTTCATATATAAGCAATTGCCTATTTATATAGCGATGATGGGTGAAAACCTTCCCGTAATTTTATACTGTTTATGCGGTCACACATACAAATAATTAGATCAAGCCCGATGCTGCTCTTTATTAATAGGCTACCTAGGCTCCCCTCTCATAATATTTCTGCTAATAACTTCATATAACTAAAATAAGAGTCAGTAATCTTTGATACTTATCTAATTTATCAGGTGACTAGGGCATTCACTCGCTAACAATTTTTCTATAGAAAAATACTACTAGTGATTTGGGCAGACAAAGGAAAGAATTTTTACTTTATCCGCCGATTATATTTCGTCTCTTTCTCGAAGCCTATTCATGTCTGCAAATGAAAAAGTAATAAGTATTTACGAATTGAAAATATCTATACAAGCGATAAAACAAAAAGGCAAAATGTTAACACTAATTACCTGTTAAATACTACAAATAAGCATATAAATTCTTTCGTCATATAAATAAACTAAATCTACAGTATTACTTTAAAAATAATTATAATAATAATAATAAAAAACCTTGTTAAACTAAATTAAACTAAAAATAAATTACCTTGCTAAACCTCACTTTCATAAAAGCAAAACAAAAATATATTCTTCCTACTGATTTATGAGAAGTTGCCCATATCACTACAATTAATTAACACGAGGAACACAATAGAAAAATACTTTTCTTTCCTATGGATCTTATATGTCTATTTGACTAAAAGAAGAGTTAGAAATCTTTGATACTTTTCTAATTTATCAGGTAACTAGGGTCATTCATTTACTTGCCATAATTCATTCTTTTCCATTCAAAATGTTCAATCTTGGGCTATATACAATTTTCATTCTTCTTTGAAATTTTTAACTCACGTATATATTTATAATTTTATTATTATTAGTTTTATTTATTTATTTTTTTTTTTTTTCAAAGTTGCTTTACTGACCAACGTAAACAATTTTATATTGTGTTCTGCTTTCAACGACTTAAACAAATACATATACCTATAATATATTTTGTAAGTTTACAAAAATGAAGAATAAATTGCAGAACACGTTTATTTCATAAACAAAGTTTCTCTAAAAAGGATAATTATTCAAACAGATATTGGATGCACGAGCTTGATGCATTCACTGCTTAGCCTGATTTGTCCTACTTAAGAAACTAGTTTTTGTAAACTAGCCAACAAGTATTAATTTCGTGTATCTATTACACTGAAAAGGAAAGTTAGTGTATCCGCTATAGAATGTTTAGATTCGTATTTAAGGTGATTTTTGTACTTTCATTGACATAATGGCGCAGCATTCTGAATATATAATTTGGTATAGTTTATTAGTACTTTTTGATTATTTCAAAAGGTGTTTTAAAAGTTGTACGTATTCTTGTACGATACTTCATAAATTTACATTATAATAACGTAAGATATTTTCAAAATGACCTAGAATTTTTTTGTATTTTTTGTTGCTTTCATAGTTGTTTCAAAGACTACAAAGTTCAACAACAGGCAATTTTCTCCAAATTGCTCTCAGAAGCGCATGAGTTTTTGAAGAAAATTAAAACAAAGTAAAAAAAAAATAACTGACATGAAATGATATTCTTGGATTTATGGCTTACACTGTGATTTTTTTCTAGTTTCGTTTAACTTTACTCTATCATTAAAGTTACTAAAAATAACAAAGAATAACATCGATTTTCTTCTATTACAGGTCAATTATGATTGTCACGGACATCAAACTCCTGTTATTTATAAGCTTTTAAATTCCACGATTATTTTTTCAATTATATTTTTTTGTTTCTTTCGGGTAATAATGTATTCCAATGCATGCATCTATTTAATAAATTACGATCATGACAAGTTTGTCACGATTTTAGCATGTTAGGGAAATAAATAGATCGTTATATTATGGTTTAGATATTTTATGTAAGGGGATTTTTATGTACCTATTTCTATTTTGGTTGTCCCCTTTAAATTATTTAATACATATTTTTTTCCTTTTGTGTCAATAGAGGTTTTTTGGACCATTTTCAAACCACAGTATTACTTTAAAAATAATTATAATAATAATAATAAAAAACCTTGTTAAACTAAATTAAACTAAAAATAAATTACCTTGCTAAACCTCACTTTCATAAAAGCAAAACAAAAATATATTCTTCCTACTGATTTATGAGAAGTTGCCCATATCACTACAATTAATTAACACGAGGAACACAATAGAAAAATACTTGTCTTTCCTATGGATCTTATATGTCTATTTGACTAAAAGAAGAGTTAGAAATCTTTGATACTTTTCTAATTTATCAGGTAACTAGGGTCATTCATNAATAATTCAAATCATTATTTAAGAACAAGCAGGAGATATTATGAAGAGTGACTTCTCTTCGAAAATTGATTTTTTTTTTTTTAATTTACACATATAGGCAATTTAATTTGTGGACATACTATATTATATTTCTACACTGAAATTCAATGCATATTTATCATATTATCATTGATTATTCACTATTCAATGTCAATATATTATGTATATGAATACTCAATACTCCATATCAAAAAAGTACTGTTTACCTGTAAATTTTGTAGAAATAAGTAGGTGTTGTGATGCTTAAGAATTTTAATATATAATGTAAGTTTATTTTAGTTCTGATTTTGTTTTTCTCTGTCGCAGAATATTCGAGTTAATGCTTCCTACAAATCTGGGTAAACAACTTGCTCGAATACGAAGGTCAGCGGCGAAAAAAGAAAAGTGCCACAACCTAAAATGTAAAGCAGTACCTAAAGAAGAACCTGAAGAGCCTGAAGAAGACAGCTGATTATTTCCTATTATTTATTATTCCCGATTCAAAGCAAACTATTCTGACATTTTGTGAGACTTGCTTTTCGGAGCAATTCCAAACTTGACAACTGCTGATAAACCGCCCACAATCAATAGTATTTACTCTACTGAAAATGGGTTGATTTAATATTTATTTAGGTTTCGATCGACTTGTTTAAGACCATTATGGGTTGAAAAGAATCGGACATAATGTAATGAACTAATCAATAACAATAAAATCAAACTTCCCTTGGAAAATATAAATTTTTAAAAATTATTAACATAACAGAAGAAGAATAGGAGTCATAGTAAAGAATAAATAGATTAACGCAGTCTACAGATGATCTATAATATTTAAATTTCCTCATGACTGTGACAGACCTGGCGAGGAAATTTATTGTATTCAATGAAAATAATGTAAAACTAGACGAATTATGCTTTAATATTACCCAGGGACGATAATTATTGGTTTCAGATTATTTAATATATTTTATAACCTCTCTTTCAATAATTTTACTCTCTTTCATTCTAACCTAACCTAAAGATGGTAGGTTAGGTTAGCCAATGGTAGATAAGAAAGGTTAATATTATTTTAATGGGTTATATTATTGCTGAATGTTAACCTTCGAGCGGGCGCGCGGGCGGCATTTACTCCGCCTTTTCAAAAAGGCGGTGTAGGCTCTTCTAGGTATTCTCCAATTACTATTTCCTAGATGTAATAAAACCATCAGTATACCCAGAACGAGAGCGGGTCGCCCTTACTTTAGTTAGAAACTCGATAACCTCTATAGTACACACGTCAGTACGGTGTAAATATTAGAGATTTTTTTTTTGTTTACTGTATTCTCATGAAAAAGAATTTGATCATTTTAAGAGTTACGTTTTCCAATTGCATATAAATATTTAATACAATACCAGGATAGAAGAGAAAGTGTTAAAGGCTGCTTTTTTATTTTTTTTATGACAATCCTAAAAAAAACTTTACTTTCGTGTATGTGTAATTTGGTTGTTTTTTTTAAAAAAACGTGTTCAATATTTTTTTATTTCGAAATTAATGTTTTATTATAATTACCTATTGTGGAAACTAATCTCCACAAAAACAAGGAGCTACAAGATTTAAATATGGAAAGAAACTATAGCGGTAAATGCCGCTGCGCGCCCGCTGCTGCTAACCAATATGGCGCGCCCGCCCGAAGGTTTATTAAAAATTTACTGTAAATCATGTAAAAGTAGACGAATCATGATTTAATATTACCTAGGGACGATAATTATTTGTTTCAGATTCATCAATATATTTTATAACCTCTCTTTCAATAATATTGAATAGCCTTTCATTCTAACCTAAAGATGGTAGGTTAGGTTGGCCAATGGTAGATAAGAAATGTTAATATTGTTTTGATAGGTTATATTATTGCTCAACGTTAAATATTGTGCTATATTAGAGCTCAACATTAAATATTGCGCTATATTATTGTTCAACGTTAAATATTGCGTTATTAATATAACTCTCTTTCATTCTAACCTAAAGATGGTAGGTTAGGTTGGCCAATGGTAGATAAGAAAGGTTAGTATTATCTTAATAGGTTATATTATTGCTCAATGTTAATTTTTGCGCTATATTATTAATTGTCTTGAGGCCAGTTAATGTTGATAATTATAGAATAGGATTACGTCGTATTGGAAAATTAACGTTAATGGTTATGTTAGGTTAGATTATAGATCTCTTGCTCAATTAATAAAGTATAAGATGTCGTGATGACTGGTAAGGTGTAATTAAAGAAAATGACTTATTTCATTCTGGTGAAACGTTTTGACTCATAAGTAGAGTCATACTGAGTCATTTATATTTCTAAACACACAACAATTTTTCATACAATTACCCTTAAACTCTTACTGGACTTTCATATTTACCAACTAACAATTTTTTTTTCTTTACATCTTTTAAGTTTAAAATACACTACAAAGTTGTTTCTATTAGTACTAGTTGTTTTGTCAATGATGTTCATTTTAATTGTTATATAATTTTTATATTTCATAAATGTAAGTGGATTAATATTAATTTTATGTAAAAATGTTGTGTCTTTAGAAATATAAATGACTCAGGATGACTCTACTTATGAGTCGAAACGTTTCATCAGAATATAATAAGTCCTTTTCTTTAGTTAAACTATATGTTTTTTATTTTATTTTTTTTTTTTTAATTATGATAAGTAAATATGAATGACCAGAAAGTGATTAAAATTAATTTTATATAAAATTGTTGTCTTTATAAATATAAATGACTCAGGATGACTCTACTTATGAGTCGAAACGTTTCACCAGAATGAAACAAGTTATTTTCTATTATTAATTACACCTTACCAACCTTGACTACGTTTTATCATTTGAATAAAATAGGATGTGAAAATTAAATTATTAATAATTTAAATCTTTATTATTAGTAAAGTTTTTAAAAAATTATATTATTTTGGTTAACTACAAGAAAAATAAAATTGAATACACTCAGAAGACCCTCTTTGACAATTTTCTTCAAAAGTCGTCACACAAACAAAGTCGCCCACACATGATATTACTTTATATTTTTACTTAATTTATAACTCAATAGAGACTTGAAGAAATTAAAAATGATCAAATTAAGTAACAAGAAACTGCTTGTTAAAAAATTAAACGTTATTATAAGACCCTCTTCAAAGNTAAATTTCTACTTTATAGTACAAAAGTTAAAAAAAAAATATATATTTATAAAAAAGTAAAAAATAATAAGTAAAAAATAACATAAATAACCCATTAAAGGAACATAAATTCATAGTAGAAAGTAAGGATAGATTTAATCTCCAGAAGTTTAAAAAGAAATTATGCACAAATAATATAGGTTAAGAATACAAACACTACAAAGGTACAAAACTTTATAGTTATGCTCCTTTGAAGTGTTTCTTTTCTTAACCTATACTCTTTTCGCATAATTTATTTTTATTTATTTATTAAGATTTCATCTACACTTACTTTTTACTATAGATGTATGTTTCTTTGAAGGGTTTACTTGTTACATAAGCTCTTATTATTACCTGTTAAGATTTGAACTTAACCCTTATTCTCTATTTTACCGTTGTTTTTTGTATACATATCTCTGCATTACTGTTTTTCTCAACTTCAATTACCTTGTCTTTTAACCTATATTCATTGTATATTATTTGCTTTTTATTTATTGAAATTTAAACCTAACATTACTCTCTACTCTTATATTTTATATACATTGAAGAACAAGGTATGCACTAGTTGAGTATGAAATCAAAGAAATATTCTAGACCCTCCACAAATAAGCCCTATTAGGCTAAATGTAGGTAATGTTCAGTGCTTACAATAATAGATGCAAGTAATACGACTGATTTATCTGAGCTACACACATAAATATGTCTCAAAAATGTTACGACTACCTTAGCTTACCTACCTTTGACTACCTTAGACTGTACTTAGCTTAAGCACTAATAGGTTTGTTCCAACCACACTTCCAACTAGTTTTAAACTGTACGACGCATTGGCATTAGCGAAAAACGATCATGTGTGGTCCGATGCGCATGCGTCAGACAGTTTCAAACCAGTTTGAAGTGTGGTTGGAACAAACCTATTGATTACCTAATTATAAGCAGACAAGTTTTGAGGAAATAAAATATTTTTTTGGATAGATTTGTACTTATTTGTGTACTTGAACACTTATTATAAACTTTTCCAAATAAAATGTTACTTTAGGAACCTCCTACGTTGTATCAGGTGAATTAAAATTATGTAAGTAGGTATCGGGTCACTTTAAACCACCCCCACTCCTGACCCCCTAGGCCACGCCCTCTCTACACCCCACTTTCAAGGATATTACATGAGCTCTTAAAGCTAATAGTTTACGTTTCTCATTTTTATGCTTTGAATAGTTCTCCCTCAATTCCTTCTGTTTTATTTACCTAACCTTTTACTTGAAAGTAGAATGCTCTCGAAAAGCAATGTTAAGTTTATTGCTCAGCAGCCTTTTAATAATGGTTCGAATAAAATAAAGAAGTATTACCCATGGTCTAGTAGACTGGATGATCGCTCCTAGCCTTTTATTACAGTTTAACCTTCTCTTTACAATTATAGCGTAACCTTCTTCTTCGTTCAAGGTGGTAATTAGCATGATACACGGAAGAGAAATATCTGGTGACTTTGAGTCCAAGAGATGTGAAACATTAAACTCCTTAAATTATTTTGTTAATATACCGTTAGATGAAATATCATTAGAATGAAAAGTTCCTTAGTTAAAGTAATTTTGTTTTAAGATGTCAAAAAGTTATTAAAGCCCCCCTTCAACCTAATGTAACATCGTTTCAACACGACACCAACTTTTGTCGAAGTTTGATGACAGGAGATATTATATGGGTTCTAAAAAGCTTTTAGCATCCGTTCGTAGATATTCCTTACAGTCCTACCCTATACGGTCTGTTATAAAGTATAAACTCTCATAGAGTTATGTTTAAGGTACATTTTTATAGCTAAGTTGCTAAATATCTTGCAGTGAATTTAGATTTCAAAATTACTAACCTAAGTTTTATGTTTATTAGTTCTTTCTTCATTTAATCAACTAAGATTAAAGCCTATTTTTTCTTTATACCTTTGTAGGGTTTATATTTTCATGCAAATTTGATTTGCTAACAAACAATTTTCAAACCTCAAAAAAAAAATGTATGTGTTATAATTTGCGCTTTGAGAGCTTTTAACCTAAATTGTTTACGATTTTATTTTACTCTTTCAGATTTACTCTATACTTACTTTCTACTGTAAAGTTATGCACCATTGTAGTGTTTCCTGTCTTAACCAAATTTCTTTGTACATAATTTATTTTTATTTATTTATTGAAATTTAATCTATCCTTACTTTCAACTATAAATTTATAAACCATTGTACTGTTTCTTTTCTTAACCTACATTCTTTGTACCTAAGTTTTTCATTTCACTTNTAGTGTGAATATGATGTGATGAGAAGATGACCTTAGAGGGTCGAAACGTCTCACAATAAAAGAATGAAAACCAACTAGTTTTTATTTTTAAATACACAACACCTTACAAATCCATCAAATAATTGAATATATATTAAAAATTAAAAAGGTGTTAATTTTAACAGCGTTTGCTGAAGAAAAAATATATAAGTTTATTAATTTATTAATCAGAAGTTGTCAATATAATTTATATAATCGACTAGTGTCCCAATTGCAGCGTCGACTCACCTCGAAATGATTTTTTATTGCCAAGCTAAGGCAACCGCATTTATTCCAATAGAAATGTATGATTGATTTGATTTGCTGGTCTTTAAATAGATAATACTTATCTAAATTAATTTACTTAATTTTTTTTTCTTCTAAAAGTAAAATAAACGGCTAAACGGCTCGTATACTAAATCCAGAGTGATGTTTAACACATATTATATACTGGATAGATAATAATTTTTATTTATAATTATGTACTTTATTTAATACAAATTTATATTTAAGCTATTGTTATTTTATACTTGTTATTTAACAAAGTTATTTAGTATTAAGTTTTGACTGAATAAGATCGGCCTGTATATTAAATTGTAAGATTAAAGATATGTATTTTTCTATTTTGGATATTTCCAATATTCGACATGATGCAGTTCCGTCATCTAGTTTGCTTTGAATCGCGAGTTATGTCATATAGATATTTTTTAGTTTTTAATAAAAAAAAATGCAATTATAAATTTCTTATTTTTTTTATTACCCTTCACTGATTCCAATACCATTACTTATTTATAAGATCCTTCTTATTCGTTTTGAGGGTTTCGAGGTTATTCTAGAAACCCTTATGATTTTGATAGTGCTTTTGTCCATCCGTCCGTCGCCTCTTGAGTCATATCTCCCGACCTATTGAAGCTAGAGATTTTAAATTTGATAAACAAGCAAAACTTTTTTGCTTAAACGCAGCAAAAAATGTTGCCCTAAATTGCTTCGATCAGCCAGCAAGGGCGAACTGATCGAATTTTTTTTATTATTTAAAATTTTTTAATTGGGGTATTATTTGAAAGGTATTGAAGAGTAAATCACAAATATGTATATCTCGTTTCTAAAATGGCGGCCATTATACCCCCGAAATAACTAAAACAAATCTCCCCTCCCCTGTATCCCAGGGTCCTAAAAATGTACACCTCTTAGGGTCAATGATTTCCGGAAAGTAAATATAAAAAAGTAAAATTTTAGGTGTGCGTAAATTTTTATTTTTATATAATCATTATAAAGGTATTAAAATTAGATCACTATATATATCGTTTTATCAAAATGGTGGCTATTATACCCCCGATATCAACAAAACGAAACCCCCCAAAAAATAACGTAAATAGACATCTCTGTAGGCCAATGATATTTCCGGGAGTAAATATAAAAGTTAGTTTTCAAAATGGCGGTTATTTTACCGCCAAAAGAACCAAATAAGTGTCTACCTAAAATGCTAAAGAATTATATTATACACACCTTGTTTCTCCAAAGTGCAACTTTTATATATTCTTTCGTAAAAACAAAAACAAAAAAACAAAAAAAAATGTAATTTTTATGACAATAAAGCCCAGTCTTATAAGATGTTTACTCCCTTTTCAAACTTAAGGAAACATAATGCAAGGAGACCTCATAAAACAATACAACAGAGTCCTCAGTAAACGCTACACTACTACTTTTTCATAAAAGTAAATCAGAAATAGAATAGGTCCTAAACAAGTCCCTTGGGGAACTCCAATGCTTAATAGGGCGTACAAAGTTCTAACATTGCTTGTAGGCTACTTACATATGATTTTAAAATTTTTTATGGTCTCTGTACAAAGGTAAAACATCAGGTTTATGTAATTACAAGTGCGTCGCGAAAACGTATTTGTGTAGAACACAAGTAATAATGAATTTAGAGAACATAAATAAATGAATATAGCAAAACATTAGATGAGGAGCAAATCGATAGTATGTTTTAGCCCAATTGAACAGTTTCCATTGAGTCGAGGAGCAGCATTATATTTAGTTTTCATTGAAATTCTTATTACCTCATCTTTAGTTATAGGCCTGAGAAATATTAAATTATTATTATTATTATTATTATTATTAATTATTATTATTAATTATTTGTTTTTGTTTTTTTTTTGTTTTTTTAGGTATCTTGTTCACTAATTACTTCATAATTTGGTCATTAGTAAGCTATATAAGCGTGCATCAAAGCGAGGGAGAAGAGTGCCCCATAGGGGGTGTCCCTCACCCTGCTCCGTCCTCGAACCATAGATACAAATCACATCATCATGACACGGATCGGACCCACAACAAAGAGTGGAGGAAGAGTGCCCCATAGGGGGTGTCCCTCGCCCTGCACCGTCAGTGATTCATTGATGCAATTCAGAGTATCATGGCACGGGATCGAACCCACGACCTCAAGTTGCCTCGGCTCATTGATAGCTTAGCGAGCGCCTTAAGACTCCCGGTCACCCTGGCTCCCTAAGAATGTTCGAACTAAAAAGAGTCTGTATTTGGTGTACGCTTGCCATCCTTGTGCTATTCCGCGACTAACTTACTCTTTCTTGGTCGTCTTTATGGCAGCTTATAAAACTGCCTAAATACACGTACTCTTTACTTCGGATTCTTCTGTGTCTACACGTATTTTGGGTTCTTTTATCTCCAGATTAATACCCATTATCTTGGTTTTGGTTTTGTTCAGCTGAAGCCCTACCTCCTTGACCACCGCCGTTAGTTCGCCTATCATTCTTTTTGCCTCGCTTACAATCTTTTCTTTGCTATTATCCCGATATCATCCATGGAATTAAGAAAGTTGAGCCACTTTTATTTTCTTACTGCTAATTTTTAACCATTACTTTACAATTATTTTCAATATTAAATTCTTCGGCTAGGTTTCTCCGACTTTTCTTATTCCATAAGTTTTCTGATTTATTCAATAATGTTTTTTGTTTTGTTACTTCAATGTTATTTGCTTTGCTTACACGCTTCTGTTTGACATAATAGTGATTTAATAAACTTTATTCTCAGGAGGATTTAACATGAAGTATAGGAATTATATATTTTTGGTAATATCGCATTTTTAATGATTAACACTTTAATTCATCCTATAAACAACAAAACCTATCACAACTCTTTTGTAAGAAATCAATAATTACTACGTTTTCAAAATATTTGAAACTTTTATGTAAAATAATTTCCCCGTCAGTCGCGTTAGAATATTTATAAAGTCTGCAGCAGGCGAAAAAAAAGTGGAATAATAATAAGGGTGGAGCATTGAGTAGAGTGGCCAATGTAAATTAACATCAGAATTCAACTTTGTCCTCCATGCAATTTATTTAACACGTTAAACTTTTGAAACGAGTGAGTTAGTCCTTAAATAATTTATTACTTTTTTTACAAGGGAAACTAGATGGCTTAGGCAATTTAAAATATAATGTAAGTGAAGAATAGGTCGGTGGGAAAAACACTATATACTTACAACTCCTAAATTATTAACGGAAATAAATAACATAAAACTTGGTCTCATTCAATTACAACTTTTGTGTTGGCTTTTTGTAAGTCGACTTTTTAAAAAGATGAAAAAGTTAAGGCTCTCTAGCTTTTTGTGTGTTCCATTACTTAGCGGAGTTACTTACTTGATGTAAGTTTAATAGCGTACTAAAACAGGGGGAAACGAACTATTTTATTATTTATGTCTTACGTGGAGCCCGTCTCAATCATAAATTTTAATACATCCCGAATTCAAAGGAATACGAAATGCATGAAGATAGACGTTTTGCAATTCATTGACCTTAGATAATTCAAGATTAGGCTGCCGTTTCTGTATTAAGCTAAAAGTCATTGCATATTCTATGGTCCTCGGTGAATAATGTTTGAGAAGCCGGTAGGGAAAAGGGAAAATATAATCTGGTGATTTTATCTATTCTGTCATTACGTTCTAATGGCGTAGCATCGTTTCACGTTAATAGTTAAACCCAAAATATTATTGTTACTACTGAATATTTTATTGACACACTGCATATCTCTTGTACAATCTTTTAGTTTCGAAATTGAGTGCATAAACAAGTTTGAATTTTTATATCAAGTTAAGTAAATGTTTCTAACAACATAAACTTTAAGATTGAAAGATGTATATACAGGGGGCAAAAAAAACCGCACTTTTTTTCACTATAGCTCAGCTTCTGTAATAGATAGAGATATGGAGTTTGCGGGGCCTAAAAACTACATTCTTCTACTTTAAATTTCATTTCTATAACTTGTCTATAAGCGTTGTCCGGGTAGTAATCGTTGTCTGGTACTATAGTGTTGATAGAATAAATGACCATATGGTGGAGGGGGAGGTCTTTGTCGGTAAGTCGGAAGAGTCCCTCAGTGTTATAACAAACTTTGAAGATATGTTAAGCACAATGTTGCATGAAATTGAAGACCAAATGCTAAATTTCACGTTAATGCGCATGATGGTGCTTCGTCCCATCGCTCCTTGCAAACAATTCAATACTTAAAAGAGAATTGCCCAGACTTCATTCCTTACCTAAATCCAATTGGTTACTCTGTCTGGGGTTGGTAAAAACATAGAGTGCACGAGGGAGGCAGAATAAAGGACGTTGATGAGCTTCGAAAGAGGATTCTTCGTGAATTTAGATTTGGTTATCAATTAAGGGATGGAGAGAGAAGAGGATAGAGGAAGAAGAGGATGGAGGAAGACAACGAAAACATCATTAAGAATGTAAATTTGTGTACAAAAAAAATTAATTGATGAACATCGTCTAAAGGCACTCATACACGGTCAAAATTTTTGCGCAAACATTTTGCCCGTGTATGGGGCTTCTTCATGTTTGTGCAAATATGATGTTTAACCCCCGGGTGGCGGCGCAATATTGGTTAGCAGCAGCGGGCGCGCGGCGGCATTTACATCGCTTTTGTTTCGTTCCATATTTAAAGCTTGTAGCTCCTTGTTTTTGTGGAAATTAGTTTCCTCAATAGGTAATTATAATAAAACATTCATTTCGAATTAAAAAAAAAAAAAATATTGCACACTTTTTTTTTTAAAACAAATTACACTTATACACGTAAGTTAAAATTTTTTCAGGATTATCATAAAAAAAAAAAATAATAATAATAAAAACGCAGCCATTAACATTTTTTCCCCTATCCTGGTATTGTATTAAATATGTATATTTAATTAGAAAATGTAACTCTCTTAAAATGAACAAATAATTTTTTGTGCATAAGAATACAGTAAAGTTTAGTTTGATAAAGTAAGGGCGACCCGCTCACGTTACGGGTGTACCAAAATTATATTAAACCTAGGAAATAGTAATTGGAGAATACCTAGAAGAGCTGATAAGCTGGAATGCTGAAAAATCACAGGGGGCGTGTTTTTTTTAAAAAAGAAGGTGTAAATGCCGCCCGCGCGGCTGCCCGAAGGTTAACTAAATTTCCTCGACAACAGGTTTGCGCAAAATGTTTTATCGTGTATAGGGGCCTTTACATATTATTAAGATTTAAAATAAATTGTCACTATATGGAAAAATGTTTACGATATTGTAGGCTTGAGGATGACCAGGTTTGGTTTCAAATATAGCCAATTTGAGATAGAAAAGTAGACATTTTTATTGAACACCCTAGAACGACATTACTACACGTTAGAATAAATAAGGGTCAAAAGAAAAAGAAATTCTCTTTATCAAGTATATAAGAGAAATTAACAATTATCAATTTCAAAAACGGGGCGTGTAAAGGCCCCCATACACGGTCAAAATGTTTGCGCAAACATGATTTTTGACGTGTATGGCCTAATTTTTCCCGACATCAGGTTTGCGCAATATGTTTGATCGTATATGGGGGCTCTTACGTAAACTAAATAACATATTAATCAAACACATGTTATTTGATTAGTTTAGGTCAAACACACTGTTAGTTTATCGTTAATGAGTCCATTCAGTCTTTAAAAGGCTACTGAATATCAGCAGGGAGGAAAAAATGTCCTTTTTACATTGGAGAGCCAGAAGTTTGAGTAAGGTTATTGTTCGGATAGAGGAAGGTTACATCTAGAGAACAAGATGAGAATAAACTGGATCGTTATTACTTGTCGTCATGGAGCTCACGACCCTCCATTTACTCCTATCTTCTGCTTTCAACATTCTTCAACTTACCATTCCACCATTTTTCGTAAAAACAAAAACAAATCATATGTTAAAAACATACCTTGCGACACAATATTTTAAATGTTACATGTCTTTTTTTCAAACGTTATTATCCCATAGTTTGTTAAGTCACAAAGGGGGCGCAAAAAAAGCCGCATTGCAGGGCAGGGGGGTTTGGCGGTGGGATTCTTAGACTACTATTCAATTTTAAATTAGATGCAAGTTTTACTTAAAAATGCACTATGTTGTTTATTTAAATTTACAAAAAAAAAATTGTATTATTCAGATAATATGCCCTAAAGAGATCTAGAAACACTCTCTCTCAAACCAAATTTAAATTAAATATATTGTGTGGTATATTAAATGATAATATAGTGTGATATTGTACTATAATATCATATAATATATGTATATTAAGAGGCTAATCTTTCAATATTACAGTAAGCTCTTGCTGTAGAATATGTTAATTTTACATCCATTTAAGCAAGATATAACTTAATTTTATTCAATATTTCTTACATATTTAATATTAGTATTACAGTAGTAGTACTGCTTAGTATTATTAGACGTGAAAGGTACACTTTTTTTCAATTAACTTTTCTGAGTATTTAATGCGTTTCGCAAAATTCTTGACTCCAACACTTCTTTTTCAAAAAAGCTCTATTTTTTAATTAAGTACAAAAGTTAAATATTACTTAAATGATACCATAAAATAGCTGAAATGTACTAGTGAAGACCACACTATATGACATTAAGAACTACATTCATTAATATACTAATGATAAGACAAAAATTAAGAGAAGTAATGCTGTAGCTCTGGCCGTAGTCAATCTTTTGTACATAAACTACTGCTGAGATATGCAATCAGGCTGTGCATGTGAGTGCTGTATGTGTTTGTATCTATTGTCTACATATGAGCTTTACTTGAATATAGCTTGCTACCAAAATTGTGGTTTATCGTAACACAAAAATTGAGATATCAATTTAAAAATTTTGTATATTATGAAGAAAGACTGCTCAAAATTCTGTTTTTAGCGAGTAGAAAATAGACCACCTAAATTGCTAAAATGTTCCTTACAATCATTTAATTTTGAGGCACAGCGGGTACCGGATAATAATCCGGTATCCGTTTTAATTATTACATACTGTCAGCTCATGCTACTACATGCTGTCAGCTCTGGCCGTAGTCAATCATTTCACAAACTACTGCTGAGATATGCAATCAGGCTGTGCATGTGAGTGCTGTATGTGGTTGTATCTATTTTCTACATCAGAGCTTTACTTGGATATAGCTCGCTACCAAAACTGTGGTTTATCGTAACAAATACATTGAGATATTCAATGTAAAATTGTTTTGTATATTTTGAAGAAAGACTGCTCAAAATTTTTGTTTTTAGCGAGTAGAAAATAGACCGGCTAAATTGTTTAAATGTTCCTTACAATCATTTACTTTTGAGGCACAGCTATTATACTGGATCCATTATAATTGTTACATACTGTAAATAATATATCGGTGCTGGAAACTAGAAATCAGGGTCATAAACAATAAATTGATTTATTTCTCTTTTTGCGTTTAATTTACTAAAAGTTTAGAGTGAGAACATACCCTGGTTTTTTATATTGAATTATATTGCTCTTTGAGTTTGTATAACTAAAACTATAGGTTTAAATATAGGTTTGTAAAATTTAACTATTTTGCTCTTAGAGCTGTATCCACTAAAAGTATAAATTAAAAACATAGGTTTTTAAAATGTAATCACCTGTATTGCTCTTTGGGTTTTATTCATTAAAAGTATAAAGTGAGAACAAAGGGGTTTAAAATTTAATTATATTGGTTTTTGAATCTGAATCACTAAATCACTAGATTGAAAATAGGGTTTCAAATTTTAATGATAATGCTCTTTGAGTTTTATTCACTAAAATTATATATTGAGATTAATTGATAAGAAGATTTTAGTTGAGAAAAAATAAAAGAAAGGTTAAATAAATTAGAATTAATTAGGTTAATAAATTATTTTGGCGGGGGGCCCCCGAAAATTTCTCGCGCGGTGCTCCCAATGTCCTAGCAGCACCACTGGTTAAAAGCCAAACACTTCAGTAACTAAAGAATCTCTAGAACATTTTGGCTGAAGAGCTAAAATTTTGCAGCCCACTAAGAATTATATTATATATTATATTATATATTATATATATTATATATTATA
>KZ651152.1:100363-114344 GCA_001010745.2 Gerris buenoi | reverse complement strand
TTTTTTTTTTTTTTTTTTTTTTTTTTTTTTTTTTTTTTTTTTTTTTTTTTTTTTTTTGGCATTGGCTACATATCAGCCATACAGCCATAATTACATTTATAACAAGTGTTTCTTAAATACTGACTTTCGTACTATTTAGGAACGAATACAACATTTTATACAAAGAAGGAGATCTACTACATAAAATAGATAAATAATTGAATGGTAATTTTACAGATTTTGAATTAAAAATATTATTTAAAAGAGCCTCTCTTTGACCAGAATATTTTTTACAAAACATTATTATGTGCTCAAGGTCTTCTTCCAGATTACATGTAGAGCATAAATTTGACTCAGCTTTGTTTATTTTTTTCAAATATGAATTACAAATACCGTGGTTAGATCTTAATCTATTAATAGAAACTATAAAATGTCTGTTGCTCTGTCCTTTGTACCAAGGTGTTGCTCCTACCGCTGGCTGAATTTGTTTGTAAAACCCTCCTGACTTTGTAGTTTCTTGCCAACGAACCCACCTTTTCCTTGCTGCCTTATCAATTTGTCTGTACATATCCCTCACAGGGACTTTATAGCTAGATCCATGCAGAACTAACTCTATCTCTCTGGGAGAGCGTCATAATTTAGTCATTAGCTAAACTAGTTTAGCTAAATTATGACGCTCTCCCAGAGAGATAGATTAATGACTTCAAAAAGTGAGTCAACTATTAATTTATATTTTTGATTATTGTAATTAAGGAATTTAAACAATATGTAATTATTCTAGAGGATATTGAGAAATTGACTTAATTGTTTTGGTTGTTTTAGTAATTAAGACTGAAGATGACCTTAGTTAGGGTCAAAACGTTTCAAAACAACATGTTATAATCGTCGCTTTTCTTACACCTAAATTATCCATCATCGAAATATTCATCAAATAAATAAATCCTGGAGTCAAAAATTATCCTTTGTTGGTTTGAATTTCATCAGTACTTTGTAGTAGTAATATATTCAATGAAGTGGCCTACTCAATTAACCAATATGATAGTAATTTGTATAAAACAGTAATAATATACAGCCACTGATTGCAAGCACGAACCCCGCGCGAAGCGCAGGGCGAATGCTTGTTTATATATAATCCTCACTCCTTCTTCCACTCAATTTACTGGCCTTTATTTTATCTAATTATTGCCTTCAATTTACTTTATACACACATTTATGTGTGTGTGTGTGTGGATGAAGTAAATTGAAGGCTGTAATTAGTTGAAATAGAGGCCTGTAGATTGAGTGGAAGGAGTGGGAATGAGTTATGAGAACGGGGGATTTGTTAGGCAGCTGTACATACATCAGCCTGTCAGGAAGCTTTAACTGAGTGTCGTTAAAATCATTTCATTTCATGACAACCCCTAACTGTTTTAACTTATTCAATTTTCATGTTATTCAAACATAATAAACTGTACAAATTGCTCGTTTTTAAACACCACTGATGCGATTAACTGTTCTATACAAATATAATGATTAATTTAAATCAACTTGAAACATCAATGTATTTATTTTAACTAACTTAGAGCATAAAGAGGTATCATAGTATTGCATTTAGGATTATAATAAACATTATAATGATTAGATAAATACAAAGAAACAGTCTCTCCGGCGGAAGATAATACTTGTTTATTCNTAATTTTATTGTAATAAATGTGGTTGTCTTAGCTTAGCAATATCAAATAATTTCGAGGTGTGTTGTCGACGCCGTCGTCGGGACACTAGACGATTATAAAAATGGTACTGATGCCTGCCAATAAATTTTTTTTTTTTTTTAAATTTCTTCCCTAATGGGGAAATAGGAGGAAAAGAAACAGAAGGTGAATTGAACCCAGACTGAACTTCTAAAATCATGAACTTAATACTTGGGAAAGGGCTCTTTAAGAGATAAGCATATTAATAAAAGATCATTCCAATTTCAATCCAGAGATTCGATAAGACCCCTTAGGGGGTGATTTAGCAAACTCATAATCATATATGTTTACGCTTAGTAAGTTTACATTAATGTTTCTTGATGGTAGTTTATAAACCTATCAAAAAAGAAAACGGAGACTGAAATTTTGAAAGTTATAGTCACAAAACTCAATTTTTATAATAATTGGGTTTTTTAAACTTATTTTTTCATAGTTTATATTTTAACGTAGCAATTAATATTGTATTTTTGTTCGGTTTCTCAAATAAACTGGATGAATTATATAAAATTATTAACATTCAGAGAATGAATGGAGATAACAAACGATTAACTTTCAAAGTAATACTAAAATGTTTACTTAATAAACAATAATTATTCACTTATTGACATTTATGCTCGTATAGAATTTTTTAAAAATTTTATTATATCAGAACTTTGTCAAACTAGAAAGATTGTATCTGAAGCATAATATTATAATGCAATGTGACTCTTAAAGGATAGATGCTGGCATCTTGCGGAATATAGATGAACTAAAACAGAGATTACTATCTAAAAAAGCTGTTTTTCCTAGCATTAATGTTTGCCTTAGTATAAACATATAATCAAATGTTAACTGGAATAATTGTTTTATTAATCTATGTTAATAGAGACTTTCTATATTAACGAATCTATATCAATATATTCCTTGATTTATAATAATTAGGTTGAGACTGGAAGTCAAGCTAATATATAATTCAAGGAAGAATTATTCTTGTTATAAAAATGTTGAATTCTCAAACAAATTTAACAAAATAAAATATACATTGGCAATCTTATCTTCTCATAAGATTTGTATTAACAATAATTTATATATTTTTGATAAAAAAATATACATATTTTGTTTTTTGAAAACCATACCAATTATCCTGAGTTTAAATTTACTCACCTTGACTATCTTTTGTCATCTCTATCGTCATTCCATAAGCATTATATAGATTTATTTTAAATTAAACCAGTTCTTATTCTAATTTATTTATGTTGTGATTCAAATTCCATGTATATAAAATTGATTAACACAACTTATAAATATGGAATAACTATAACCAAAGACATGACATTGATGATAATTTCAGTTCAGTTCCTAAGATAAGAGATGTTGATGTCACATGTTGACACACTGATGATAACTATTACAGTAATAAAAGCATGTTTTGTATCAGTATCTGTTTTGGTATCAATGACAATATGATTGATAAGGCTTGACATGTTTCTCACTGAGTGATGAACAAATATTGTAGTAGGTATTAGGTAAGTAACATATTGTGTAACATTATCAGAGGTATAATGCTTTATTGGTGTCAAAGACAATAACACTGATAATAATCTTAGTTCACTTCCAAGAAAGATAAGACATGTTACACATTGATGATAACTATTATACAAGATAACTTATAAAAGCATCATGTGCATCATTAACAGAGGTTTAATAAAGAAATATTGTAATACGTAATTAAGAGCATCTAAGTTTCTAAACTAAGATCAGTTTCCAGAAAGGCAAGGCATGTTTCTCACTGAGTGATGAAGAAATATTGGAGTAGGTAGTAAAAAGAGCATGTTTTGTATCAGTATCAGATGTTTAATGCTTTTATGGTACCAAGTTCATAACACTGACAGTAATCTTAACTCAGTTCCAAGAAAGGAAAAACATGTTTCCCATTGAGTGATTACTAATTACTGTTGGAGTAATAGTCTCGAATAACATCTTTTGTATCAGTTGATCAGACTGATGATAACTAATGAATACTTTCTGTCGTTATTAAGAGTAAAAATTGCATAGTTGATCAGACTGATGATAACTAATGAATACTTTCTGTAGTTATTAAGAGTGAAAATTGCATTGTTGATCAGACTGATGATAACTACTGAATACTTTCTGTAGTTATTAAGAGTGAAAATTGCATAGTTGATCAGACTGATGATAACTAATGAATACTTTCTATAGTTATTAAGAGTAAAAATTGCACAGTTGATCAGACTGATGATAACTACTGAATACTTTCTATAGTTATTAAGAGTGAAAATTGCATAGTTGATCAGACTGATGATAACTAATGAATATTTTCTGTAGTTATTAAGAGTGAAAATTGTATAGTTGATCAGACTGATGATAACTAATGAATACATTCTGTAGTTATTAAGAGTGAAAATTGCATAGTTGATCAGACTGATGATAACTAATGAATACTTTCTGTCGTTATTAAGAGTGAAAATTGCATAGTTGATCAGACTGATGATAACTAATGAATACTTTCTGTAGTTATTAAGAGTGAAAATTGAATCAGTTTTATAACTTTATACTTAAAGACGAGAATTGTACAGTAGCAGTAAATTGCAGTCATGTGGTCAAAATGCATTAAAATATATAATTTTGTCTTGATTATATATACCAACACCCACAGTAGATGTTTACAAGAACAAAATAATGATAAAGAGGTAATATTCATATCGATATCTATCGATATGTAAGCAAATGTTAGTATAAATAATAGTTAATATGAGCTATTTAAACGAGCATACAAATTGATATGGCATATCATAATATACTGACTATATGGTATAATAAATATTTTTTATGGAAGAGTATTAATCGTGTGTTGGGTTTGAAGTGATATTGATCTATAATAGTCGACAGCAAAATTAAACCATTTATAGTAGAGTAATGTTTCATAAAAAAAAAATATTATATTAGCGACTTTAGTACAAAGAAAACTAATTCAAAAATATAATTTGATTGTACGATAAAACAGCATTATTAATTTTCGCTATTAATAGTCGATTTGTAAAACTATCGAAACATAAATAATTTTTAGTTAAGTTTATAAAACAAATAAACATTGTAGAAAACCGCAATAAAAGAATAAATTGACTATAACCACTTATTAAGATATTAATTTATCATATTGTCATATCGATATTACTACTGACTTCATAAAACTATCGATTTATTTGAAGTAAAACAAAATTTGAATAAAATGAGATTATAAATGTTATAAGATTTTAATACTAATTTATTGATTTTTCCTGATGTTGTAAACATAAACATTAGTCAATTTTTAAGACTATCGATATCAAAATGTAATATTATTAGATAAGAAATCATTGAGATCGGGTTATTTACATGAGCATGAAGAAAATATTTTATTAATCATTATCATAACAACTTATGAGTTTAAATAATTTTAAAAAAGAAACTATTAGTTTTTATAATATCGATTTAAGTTAGTCGACTAACTATAATCGAGCCAATTTATACTCGATTTGATTACATCGAATTCATAATATTTTATATCGTGAAATTTATGTTTTGTGTTTATGCTACGGTTATTACAAAAAGAAAATTAATAAATAAATTGGGTNTTTAAATGTTTATTTAAAAATAAGAATGTTATATTTGTTATAACATCTCATAATCTAGTTGTAAGTAATTTCATTTATTTAAAAAAAAATAACTATCTCAAGTACTTAGAATAATTTGAAATACTAATAAAATAAACCTCTTCTACTTAAAAAAAAAGCTGTTAAACATTTGGCTGGTAAAACAATTATTTTATATGAGTTTGTTAAAATAAAAGAAAAAAAAAAAAAAAACCCTAAATCGTAGGTATGTTTGTGTAGGATTAAGCGAATAGATTTTATTTTCTTAATCTCTTTTACGACAAACTGATATTATGTGGCGGGCCGGCGCCGATCTAATATAATTAGTTTGTGAATGAAGTTCCGCTGGGGCGGATTTCGAAGGGGGCGCTAGCGTCGTCGGAGGGCGCTAGGGTTGCCCTTTACCCGAAGGGTATTTTTCAGTGTATTTACTGGCGAGCTAGGGACAGAACTGCGCGCCATAGTCTGGCCCCACCCCAAGAGCCGAATCCCCAACAACACACAAATTCCCACTTTTTTTTCCTTTATTTTCTCTAACTTTTTATTTATTTTTTTTAAAACTATAATCGAAGTTTAGAATTTTTCGTATTAACCTAAAAAATCGGTCGCAATGCGTTCCACGAGTATTATAAATATGTATATTTTTAGTACAGTGTCATTTCTTCTATTTGATCACGCTTTATCAAACGAAAACTATACAGGTAATTAACAGATGCTGGTCTTTTATGTCATGATTAAAGAAAATCGTTAATTTACAAATCGTGAGATCGGCCACTTTTGGAACGAAGTTCCTTATGGCACGTTCGGAGCCTGGGAGTGAATCCGAAAAAAAAACGACCAAAATCACCGTCACAAAATAACCGTCATGAAGTAATTTCGATATATCGATAATTTTAATATCGATTTAAGCTTTAAATATATTGAGTTCTATTTCAAACGATACTGACGATTTAAATCCAAACGAAAGTGGAAATGCTACAATACAGACACTTTTCGTTTAGAATCTCTAAACGAAAAGTCATACAATACAATGTCTATACAATACAGACACTTCTCGTTTAGAATCTCGATTTAATCTTTATATATCAAGTTCTGTTTCGTAAGGATCGATATAAGTAACAGAGGAAATCTACTAAAAATGACTTATTTTCGTTTTGAATCTAGATTTAATCATTATATATCGAGTTCTATTTCGTCAGTATCGATTTAAGTTCAAAGGAAAGTGGAAAGCTATACAATACAGATACTTTTCGTTTAGAAACACGATGTAATATTTATATATCGAGTTTTGTTTCATAAGAATCGATATAAGTAATAGAGGAAATCTAATAAAATATACTTATTTTCGTTTTGAATCTAGATTTAATCATTATATATCGAGTTCTATTTTGTCAGTATCGATTTGTACAAAGGAAAATGGTAAGCTATACAATACAGACATTTTTTCTTTAGAATCTCGATTTAATCTTTATCGAAACATAAATAATTTTTAGTTAAGTTTATAAAACAAATAAACATTGTAGAAAACCGCAATAAAAGAATAAATTGACTATAACCACTTATTAAGATATTAATTTATCATATTGTCATATCGATATTACTACTGACTTCATAAAACTATCGATTTATTTGAAGTAAAACAAAATTTGAATAAAATGAGATTATAAATGTTATAAGATTTTAATACTAATTTATTGATTTTTCCTGATGTTGTAAACATANGATACTGACGATTTAAATCCAAACGAAAGTGGAAATGCTACAATACAGACACTTTTCGTTTAGAATCTCTAAACGAAAAGTCATACAATACAATGTCTATACAATACAGACACTTCTCGTTTAGAATCTCGATTTAATCTTTATATATCAAGTTCTGTTTCGTAAGGATCGATATAAGTAACAGAGGAAATCTACTAAAAATGACTTATTTTCGTTTTGAATCTAGATTTAATCATTATATATCGAGTTCTATTTCGTCAGTATCGATTTAAGTTCAAAGGAAAGTGGAAAGCTATACAATACAGATACTTTTCGTTTAGAAACACGATGTAATATTTATATATCGAGTTTTGTTTCATAAGAATCGATATAAGTAATAGAGGAAATCTAATAAAATATACTTATTTTCGTTTTGAATCTAGATTTAATCATTATATATCGAGTTCTATTTTGTCAGTATCGATTTGTACAAAGGAAAATGGTAAGCTATACAATACAGACATTTTTTCTTTAGAATCTCGATTTAATCTTTATATATATATCGAGTTCTGCTTCGTAAGGATCGATATAAGTACTAGTTGAAAGCTACTAAAATATACTTCTTTTCGTTTGGAATCTCGATTTAATCTTTATATATCTAGTTCTATTTCAAACGATACTGACGATTTAAGTGCAAAGGAAAGTGGAAAGCTATACAATTCTGTATTGTCAATACAGACACTTTTCGTTTAGAATCTCGATTTAATCTTTATATAGCGAATTCTGTTTACTAGTTGAAAGCTGCTATAATAGACTTCTTTTCGTTTGGAACCTCGAGTTAATCTTTATATATGTATATCGAGTACTGTTTCGTAAGGATTGATTTAAGTAACAGAGGAAAATTACGAAAAAAAAAATATAATTACGTTTAGAATCTCAATGTAATCTTTATATATCGAGTTCTATTGCATCAGTATCGATTTAGGTACAGAGGAAAGTGGAAAGCTATACAATACAGACATTTTTCGTTTAGAATCTTGATTTAATCTTTATATTATATCGAGTTCTGTTTCGTAAGGATCGATATAAGGACCAGTTAAAAGCTACTGAAATAGACTTCTTCTCGTTTTGAATCTCGATTTAATCTTTATATATCGAGTTCTGCATCGTCAGTATCGATTTAAGTACAAAGGAAAGTGGAAAGCTATACAATACAGACACTTATCGTTTAGAAACTCGAGTAAATCTATATATATCGAGTTCTGCTTCGTAAGGATCGGTATAAGGACTAGTTGAAAGCTACTGAAATAGACTTCTTCTCGTTTCGAATCTCGATTTAATTTTTATATATCGAGTTCTACTTCTTCAGCATCGATGTAAGTACAAAGGAAAGTAGAAAGCTATACAATACAGACATTTTTCGTTTAGAATCTCGATTTAATCTTTATATATTATATCGAGTTCTGCTTCGTAAGGATCGATATAAGTACCAGTTGAAAGCTACTGAAATAGACTTCTTCTCGTTTTGAATCTCGATTACATCTGTATATATCGAGTTCTATTTCATTAGGATCGATTTAAGTACAGTTGAAAACTACACTCAGACCCTTTTCGAATGGTAGCTCAATGGTAACGGTTCGGTTGTTTCAGCCCAGCTGTTTGCTATCACGAAATCAATACCATTCTGGCGCCATTCATAAAACTTTAGAGTGACTCATACCCTGAACACCCCCCTTTCCACTAAAAATGTAATAACCATGTCTTTGCGAGTGAGCTGAGTGTGACTCACTTCTCCAAAAAAATTATAAGAAATTAACAAATATATATTTTTTTTTAGGCAATTTATAGTAATATGAATATTGAATATGTATGTACATGCATTTTTGTTTGTTCTGTAACACGAAGTACATTTATTTGCTATTATTTTTATAGCAATATAGGTTTTAAAATGTGTAAAGTTGTCATTGAATTATTTGTTAATTAAAAATTTGTTGATTTTTTTTTTTATCGATTTATTTGAAGTAAAACAAAATTTGAATAAAATGAGATTATAAATGTTATAAGATTNCTTATTAAAGCTCACCTGTAAATTACAGTACTTGATGATGGCTGTATATTACTCACAGTAAAGAACTGTCTTATACCACCGCGTTTTAATTTATATAATTGAAGCACATGCTGTCTATACAACTGTATAGACAGTATTTTACTTTAAATCTTATTAAAGCTCACCTGTAAATTACAGTACTTGATGATGGCTGTATATTACTCACAGTAAAGAACTGTCTTATACCACCGCGTTTTAATTTATATAATTGAAGCACATGCTGTCTATACAACTGTATAGACAGTATTTTACTTTAAATCTTATTAAAGCTCACCTGTAAATTACAGTACTTGATGATGGCTGTATATTACTCACAGTAAAGAACTGTCTTATACCACCGCGTTTTAATTTATATAATTGAAGCACATGCTGTCTATACAACTGTATAGACAGTATTTTACTTTAAATCTTATTAAAGCTCACCTGTAAATTACAGTACTTGATGATGGCTGTATATTACTCACAGTAAAGAACTGTCTTATACCACCGCGTTTTAATTTATATAATTGAAGCACATGCTGTCTATACAACTGTATAGACAGTATTTTACTTTAAATCTTATTAAAGCTCACCTGTAAATTACAGTACTTGATGATGGCTGTATATTACTCACAGTAAAGAACTGTCTTATACCACCGCGTTTTAATTTATATAATTGAAGCACATGCTGTCTATACAACTGTATAGACAGTATTTTACTTTAAATCTTATTAAAGCTCACCTGTAAATTACAGTACTTGATGATGGCTGTATATTACTCACAGTAAAGAACTGTCTTATACCACCGCGTTTTAATTTATATAATTGAAGCACATGCTGTCTATACAACTGTATAGACAGTATTTTACTTTAAATCTTATTAAAGCTCACCTGTAAATTACAGTACTTGATGATGGCTGTATATTACTCACAGTAAAGAACTGTCTTATACCACCGCGTTTTAATTTATATAATTGAAGCACATGCTGTCTATACAACTGTATAGACAGTATTTTACTTTAAATCTTATTAAAGCTCACCTGTAAATTACAGTACTTGATGATGGCTGTATATTACTCACAGTAAAGAACTGTCTTATACCACCGCGTTTTAATTTATATAATTGAAGCACATGCTGTCTATACAACTGTATAGACAGTATTTTACTTTAAATCTTATTAAAGCTCACCTGTAAATTACAGTACTTGATGATGGCTGTATATTACTCACAGTAAAGAACTGTCTTATACCACCGCGTTTTAATTTATATAATTGAAGCACATGCTGTCTATACAACTGTATAGACAGTATTTTACTTTAAATCTTATTAAAGCTCACCTGTAAATTACAGTACTTGATGATGGCTGTATATTACTCACAGTAAAGAACTGTCTTATACCACCGCGTTTTAATTTATATAATTGAAGCACATGCTGTCTATACAACTGTATAGACAGTATTTTACTTTAAATCTTATTAAAGCTCACCTGTAAATTACAGTACTTGATGATGGCTGTATATTACTCACAGTAAAGAACTGTCTTATACCACCGCGTTTTAATTTATATAATTGAAGCACATGCTGTCTATACAACTGTATAGACAGTATTTTACTTTAAATCTTATTAAAGCTCACCTGTAAATTACAGTACTTGATGATGGCTGTATATTACTCACAGTAAAGAACTGTCTTATACCACCGCGTTTTAATTTATATAATTGAAGCACATGCTGTCTATACAACTGTATAGACAGTATTTTACTTTAAATCTTATTAAAGCTCACCTGTAAATTACAGTACTTGATGATGGCTGTATATTACTCACAGTAAAGAACTGTCTTATACCACCGCGTTTTAATTTATATAATTGAAGCACATGCTGTCTATACAACTGTATAGACAGTATTTTACTTTAAATCTTATTAAAGCTCACCTGTAAATTACAGTACTTGATGATGGCTGTATATTACTCACAGTAAAGAACTGTCTTATACCACCGCGTTTTAATTTATATAATTGAAGCACATGCTGTCTATACAACTGTATAGACAGTATTTTACTTTAAATCTTATTAAAGCTCACCTGTAAATTACAGTACTTGATGATGGCTGTATATTACTCACAGTAAAGAACTGTCTTATACCACCGCGTTTTAATTTATATAATTGAAGCACATGCTGTCTATACAACTGTATAGACAGTATTTTACTTTAAATCTTATTAAAGCTCACCTGTAAATTACAGTACTTGATGATGGCTGTATATTACTCACAGTAAAGAACTGTCTTATACCACCGCGTTTTAATTTATATAATTGAAGCACATGCTGTCTATACAACTGTATAGACAGTATTTTACTTTAAATCTTATTAAAGCTCACCTGTAAATTACAGTACTTGATGATGGCTGTATATTACTCACAGTAAAGAACTGTCTTATACCACCGCGTTTTAATTTATATAATTGAAGCACATGCTGTCTATACAACTGTATAGACAGTATTTTACTTTAAATCTTATTAAAGCTCACCTGTAAATTACAGTACTTGATGATGGCTGTATATTACTCACAGTAAAGAACTGTCTTATACCACCGCGTTTTAATTTATATAATTGAAGCACATGCTGTCTATACAACTGTATAGACAGTATTTTACTTTAAATCTTATTAAAGCTCACCTGTAAATTACAGTACTTGATGATGGCTGTATATTACTCACAGTAAAGAACTGTCTTATACCACCGCGTTTTAATTTATATAATTGAAGCACATGCTGTCTATACAACTGTATAGACAGTATTTTACTTTAAATCTTATTAAAGCTCACCTGTAAATTACAGTACTTGATGATGGCTGTATATTACTCACAGTAAAGAACTGTCTTATACCACCGCGTTTTAATTTATATAATTGAAGCACATGCTGTCTATACAACTGTATAGACAGTATTTTACTTTAAATCTTATTAAAGCTCACCTGTAAATTACAGTACTTGATGATGGCTGTATATTACTCACAGTAAAGAACTGTCTTATACCACCGCGTTTTAATTTATATAATTGAAGCACATGCTGTCTATACAACTGTATAGACAGTATTTTACTTTAAATCTTATTAAAGCTCACCTGTAAATTACAGTACTTGATGATGGCTGTATATTACTCACAGTAAAGAACTGTCTTATACCACCGCGTTTTAATTTATATAATTGAAGCACATGCTGTCTATACAACTGTATAGACAGTATTTTACTTTAAATCTTATTAAAGCTCACCTGTAAATTACAGTACTTGATGATGGCTGTATATTACTCACAGTAAAGAACTGTCTTATACCACCGCGTTTTAATTTATATAATTGAAGCACATGCTGTCTATACAACTGTATAGACAGTATTTTACTTTAAATCTTATTAAAGCTCACCTGTAAATTACAGTACTTGATGATGGCTGTATATTACTCACAGTAAAGAACTGTCTTATACCACCGCGTTTTAATTTATATAATTAAAGCACATGCTATCTATACAACTGTATAGACAGTATTTTTCAGTATTTTACTTTAAATCTTATTAAAGCTTACTTGTAAATTACAGAAATTGATGATAACTGTATATTACTTACAGTAAAGTAGTGTCTTATACCACCACGTTTTAATTGACATAATTAAAGCATATGGTGTCTATACAACTGTATAGACAGTATTTTACTTTACATCTTATTAAAGCTTACTTGCAAATTACAGTAATTGATGATAGCTGTACATTACTTACAGTAAAGTAGTGTCTTATATCACCGCGTTTTAATTTATATAATTAAAGCACATGTTGTCAATACAACTGTATAGACAGTATTTTACTTTAAATCTTATTAAAGCTTACTTGTAAATTACAGAAATTGATGATAGCTGTATATTACTTACAAGACATAAGACTATAGAACATAAGACTATAGATACATAAGACTGTAAAGAACTGTCTTATACCACCACGTTTTAATTGATATAATTAAAGCACATTACAGGTCTATACGACTGTATAGACAGTATTTTACAGTATTTTTCTTTAAAGCTTACCTGCAAATTATATTACTTGATGAGAGCTGTAAATTACTTACAGTAAAGTAGTGTCTTATACCACCACGTTTTAATTTATATAATTAAAGCACATGTTGGCTATACAACTGGTAAGTTATTTCCTGGGTCCATAAACCTTTAAAAACATATTTAATTTAACTGTATAGCTAAAAACCTAATCTTAGCTACGTATAACTATTTTTTTCTGTACTTCTTTAGATTGTTACTCCCTTTTTTAAGAAAATAAATGACTCTGACTCACTAGACTAACTACTAAGGTAAAGGGATGTTTAGTCCAATGCTATTTGGGACAAAGGAGGATCACACTTCTGTTTTTATAAGGGAAGTAACAGTCAAAAGAAGAACATTCTTTAAACCTTCTTTAGATTGTTACTCCCCTCTATTTTTTTAAAAAATGTTAGTACAAATCTAAAGATGTGCCATTTTTTCTACAACTTGTCCCATTGACCGTAAACTATTATAATATTTTCTATGGCAAAATCAATCTATCTAATCATTGCATTTAGTCATTTTTTCAGCTACTATAATAATATTAATATTTACCCAGTAATACTATAAAGGCTATACTATGCTGACTATACTCTCGTGACTATATTATGATGGCAATACTCGCATGACTATACTATGATGACTTTACTCTGCTTATTTTCTCTTTTTTTTTTTTCTTTTTTTTTTAAATAATTGTTTTTATGCCAATGGCTGGACTCTCATTCTTGTAATCTTTTACAACCGAAGGTCAACACATATATAAATTTTA
>KZ651152.1:74292-92597 GCA_001010745.2 Gerris buenoi | reverse complement strand
TCAAAACACCGACAAATTGAACTCGATTGAGCTCGAATCCCAGGAATTTGAGACTTTTTGTACACTGATGATTACATCGAGTAGATGAGTAAAGTAGCCAAATCCCTCGTCCTGTAATAACCTATTGATTTGTAGATCAGGGCCGTAAAGAAGCGATGTCTAATGTCGTCTAAAGATGGCATTAGACATCGTACTAATGTTTTAATAGTAGAAGTTGGATCAATAGTAATCAATAGAAGAAAAATAAATAACTATAAAAATATAATTATTGACAAGTGATTTTTTTTTTTCTCTCTCTCTCTCTTGCACTTGTTGTTTGTTATTTATTCCTTGCTAATGAGACCATTTTTTTCATCACTGTCCCATTAGCTTCTTGTGACAACTGCTTGTCACTTCACCGCAATTTTATTTATTACTTTGTTAGCTATTAAAAAATAAAAAATCCCATTTAACTATATATTATACAAAGATCCATAAACATAGTTTTTATAGTTATTTTTTACAGACACATATTTATAGGTATTCTTGACACAAATTAATATTAAGTGGCATTTACATAAGAAGATGAATATTATACATACATAATATATCTTATACAGATATGTTATGACAGTCATTTTTTTAATACATAATTATCTATGAAGATGCATGTATGCAGCTATACACATTTTCACATATATTACAGTTTCTCAATAAAAGACAACGATAAAATTAAAAAAATAAAGATAAAAAAATACAAAATGACATCATTATAATCATATTTATTATAACTATGTATAAAACGCATTTAAAGAAAAAAAGGCATTTAGTTACACTTTATAATTGACCTTACATAAATAAATCATTGTAATTACACCAAATAACTCCAAAGATGCACTCTATTACACAGATATAATTATGAACTGTAAATTATAAAACGAAAAAAGATAATTTTATAATATTCCACGAGTAACTTTGTTTTCTATAGTTAAACGGATGGGTTAAAATCAATAGCTTAAATATGAGTCATATTTATTAGCCGATATGAAATGAAGCAAGAAGCTTGGATGCAATACTGATAGTAATTGTTATTGACAGAGAAGACAAATTGCACAACGATACGATGAATAATGGCTTCGCGTCTATTCACTATTCACTGGTAATAAATTAAGATTTCATGAATTGGCCGTTTAGTAAGCGATAAGAGCGTTTGTTTTGAACTAAAACTAATTATTATCTTCTTAAAGTAGTTTGTGCTTGCAAGGTTCGGCTCATTAAACATTAATTGTCGTTTTAATGTCTGATAAGATGTGATATAATGCAAAGATAATTAAATACTAATATTCGAGTAAACAATGAACTTTTGATCGTTATTTTAACTACTTATAACTGATTAGGCAGTAAATGAATATCAATAAAGCACAATACTACTTCATAAGCTACCAGTACTTACAGTAAAACTAGCTCAAATATAGATATTCAATAGTTTTATTTAGCTTAGTTCTATCAGTTAAATATAATAACAGTTAAATATGTTGCCAATTATTCAATCAGTATAACCGGCTAGATATCAGATCCAGAACAATGAAGATATCTTTCTCTTTAGAAATGATGAGATTCTATAGCTCAATAATGAGAAGTTGCTGAACTGGTCTGTAAAAAAAAAATAACAATTGCAATGTATATTTGGTCCTGCTAAATTTAACGAACTTTCGGGAAAAACAAGAAAATGTTGTCTAAACTTTATGTTTTCGAGGTTTCTGAATTCGTATAATGAATTCAAACTTTCTCTTAAATGTACAATTTTCCCGGAGAATGCCCCTGAAGTTTATGATGATATTGTGTTTTCGGGGTTTTTCGACCCAATTGTTGCCCCAAAATATTTATTAAAAAATATATATTGAGAGTATAATTATCTTCAAACCACGTAAAACACGAATCTAAAGTAAAATAAAAAAAATCTGCTGACCTTATTTTTAAAAAAAAAAAAAACAATTGAAAAATAAAACAATCGATTTTTCCTCTTGTTAATTCTATATACTTATGTCCATATTTCAATTATATAAAAAATGTTTTATGACAAATTTCTGAGACCTTATAGAACATTTATGTGGGCGAAAATCCCCAAAAACATTATTTTTTCTGACTTTATATGCATTTTCCGGAAAAAACTGTACGTATAGGAGACATTTGGACTTCAATTCACTAAAATAATTCATATAATTACGTTTTTATTCTGTTGCTTTTTTGAAAAACTAATAATTAACTGAATGTGTGACTTAATATTGATTTTATTTGCCATTTATTTGTCTTATTCAGGAGCGCCATATACCTAAGAAATTGTAGTATATGTTCTTTCCAAAATTAATATTTGCAGTTATATAGCAGAATTTAATTACGATGAGTTCGACTGTGAAAGATTATTCGTAAAGAAGAATGTATCCATAAAAAGATATAGCTTAGTATGCTTCTTTTCCTCAAATGAACACGTTAGCCGATTGATTCCAGGGGTTAAATTAATAATATTCCGTCCTGAGAAAATTAAGAAATTAAAACTTAAAGCGCCATTACGTAAGAAAAATTAAACGATAATGCAGTCATGCATGTCCCATCATCCAAGAAACAAAAAAATTAACTTCATAGCTGTAACAAACATTTTCATCAAGCGACAATTCTAAGGATGTCTTTCTATATGAGAGGCGAGAATTTTAAATTCCAGAAAGATAAAATAGTGAACATTCCTGTTCTTTATTTTTGTCAGCATTACACTGGAAGATAATAGTGGTAAAGTTTTGTAACACTTTTGCAATTAAATAAAGATATAATCACCGTAAAATTTTTGAATCTTTCAAAGAAAGACTAATCAACATCTGTTTTTAGCTGGTAGAATATAACTCTCCTGCAATATTGATTAAAATGATCTTACAATAAGTTACTGCAAAACGTTTGTTTGACACTAATCATATACTTACCAGTTTTTACACGTTTATAAGTTATTAAGAGCTTTCGTGGTAAAATTCATCAAAATCGGTTCAATACTTTAGGCCCTCACGGGTCTGCAATGACCACGGACATATTTCATCATCTCTCGCTCGGTATTTATGAACCTAATGTTGTATTATTGATCGGAACATATAAGGAAGAATTGACAAAAAAAAAAATAAATAAATAAATAAATAAAAAAATAAAGTTGAAGACACATACAAACGCTTCTTCAGGCTAATGAAGTACGAGTATAATTGAACCAAGGAAAGATCAATTACATTTGTTCAGACAAGATTTGATTGCAAACTAGTAAATTGCATCTATTAATTAAGGGCTATATATATTATAACTAGATATAAACCTATCATGTGTGCATAACTAAACAGACAATAAATTGTAACAATAAAACTCCATCATAAATATTTTTTAAAAAGGTAGTTTAAAATATTAAACTCTGACACCTATTTAGTCGAGAGGATTAGATTTATGCAAACTGTTCACCAGTGAGATAATTATAAATAATAATTACAAGATAAAAATAACTTTTTATATACTACGTTTTTAAATTTTCTGTCATAATCATAAATTTGAAACCCGTCTAAGTGAAGATCGTAAACATGGTGCATGTCAAAAAAAATAAAATAACTTTTGTCCAAACTAACTTCCATACATCAAAATTAGCTGAAAACGAATTAAATTCTGTTAAATGATAGCTAAAGATATTAAAATATTGTCATCGTGTTCTAAGCTATTCTAAAAGTTTCATATGTCTAGCTACTCGGGAAGTCAGTTAAAAATAGATTGAAAGATTTTACTGGACAAACAAACAAACAAGAAAGCAAGCTAATGGAAACATAGTAAAAAGTAATTGTGTCTTGATATCCAAAAATTATATTGATAAACTAAGCGATCAATATAACTCTTAAAATGTATGATATATTATTACAATCAGTTATTCAATTAAGGAGAGAAAATGTATTTTATGTATAGCTTGATAAGATAAACACTTGACTAAATAATACTAATAATTAACCTTAAAGATTGGCTCTTCTATTTCAGGTAACTTGTCAAAAGTAATAATCGTTTCCTCCTAGTTTTCATGTTGCGTTTAATTAATATTTCATAACTTAAACTAGGGAGACAACAATAGGGCGCCGACTAGGGGGAGGGTGGGGTTTGGGTTCTTTTCTGCCAACCAATAATTTCTGAAAAGGGAAGGGATGGTAGAGAGTACTAACCCAACATCAATATTTTCTAAAGAGAAACACACAGTGGAAATTCTTCTATGCAGTAAATTTTATCTGTTATCTAATTTATATATTTTCCANCGTTCACGCGCAACGCTCGCGTAAACGTAAGCTTCAAAAAGACGGGGAAAAATGTTACTATGGAACCCTGTTACTTGTTTTGTTTAGTTTTGTTATATGTCAAATTATATGTCACTGGGTTTTATAAATATCGAAAATAAATCGTAGTTAACAGTTTATACGTCTTTAGCATTGTATGTGCTTTTATAATTTATATTTAATGAAAAATGTAAGGGACTTCGTTCCAACCGGGTGTCCCGCGACACCACTCGTATTTTTTATATCTACTTTATGTAATCCTCATTTGTGAAACAAGTCTCTTTAATGTAAACCATCAATTGATGAATTATTCTTTGGACATCACTGAGGACTTTTAATTTAAACCCGTTTTAATTAAAACCTCTATTGACAATGGGTGTTATATATGAAACTCAGAAGTCCACAATTAATGCAAAAAAGTATAATTATTTTTTGCTCTTTCTTTTACGTTCCGATCAAAACATTAATCGTGTGTTGATCGGGACGTAATACATTAATCGTGTGTTGATCGGTACATAACACACTAATCGTGTGTTTATTTAAATTTAATTAGTGGTGCAAATATACGAGAAAAAAATTCGTTTATTCGTGGAGAAAATTTTACGTTTTGGTAATTTTTAATTAATTTGGTCATATTATTTAACGTTAGATTATACAATACTGGTCTATATTGTACTTCAGAGGTTGCTTATTATAAGTTACATTTTTGATATGACTGAAAAATCGATCTTTTCTTACTTTCTTAAAACGTAAAATTGAGCAGCCTATCGTCAAATTAGCTCTCCTTTAATATCTAACATTTTACTTAACTGTTCATAACACACGTTTACAGATTCATTCCAAGCTTAATGAAATTAGGCTCATTTGACGTTGAAAAAAACACCCAGACCTTTCTTTGGACGTTTATTTTGGCTTAACGGTAAGTCGTATTAACAAACGGATGTTTTAGTTAATTTTAAATTAATATAATCGTATTATACTGTGTAAGAATGTTATGAACTGTTGGAATTTATTGTATTTATATATATAATCATTAATTAATTCAATAAATTAATTATATATGTATTATTGCAAGTTTAAAAAATAATGGAGTTGTTACTATATTCTCATGTGTGAGATGATTACTTTAGCAGTGGTAGATTTGTTGGGTAAAATTCAGTATTAATGTCGGTACTTCTTTAGATTGTTACTCCCCTATGTTTTTTTTTAAGAATATGAATGACTTTGACTAAATAACTCTTAAGACAAAGAGATGTTTAGCCTAACGTAATTTGGGACCAAGGAATATCACACTTCTGTTTATAAGGGGAGTAACAGTCTAAAGAAGAACATTCTAGACACTTTCTTTAGATTGTTACTCCCCTAATAAAAAAACAGAGGCACTACTTTAGATTGTTACTCCCCTAATAAAAAACAGAGGCACTACTTTAGATTGTTAATCCCCTAATAAAAAACAGAGGCACTACTTTAGATTGTTACTCCCCTAATAAAAAACAGAGGCACTACTTTAGATTGTTACTCCCCTAATAAAAAACAGAGGCACTACTTTAGATTGTTACTCCCCTAATAAAAAACAGAGGCACTACTTTAGATTGTTACTCCCCTAATAAAAAACAGAGGCACTACTTTAGATTGTTACTCCCCTAATAAAAAACAGAGGCACTACTTTAGATTGTTACTCCCCTAATAAAAAANATCAAAATTAGCTGAAAACGAATTAAATTCTGTTAAATGATAGCTAAAGATATTAAAATATTGTCATCGTGTTCTAAGCTATTCTAAAAGTTTCATATGTCTAGCTACTCGGGAAGTCAGTTAAAAATAGATTGAAAGATTTTACTGGACAAACAAACAAACAAGAAAGCAAGCTAATGGAAACATAGTAAAAAGTAATTGTGTCTTGATATCCAAAAATTATATTGATAAACTAAGCGATCAATATAACTCTTAAAATGTATGATATATTATTACAATCAGTTATTCAATTAAGGAGAGAAAATGTATTTTATGTATAGCTTGATAAGATAAACACTTGACTAAATAATACTAATAATTAACCTTAAAGATTGGCTCTTCTATTTCAGGTAACTTGTCAAAAGTAATAATCGTTTCCTCCTAGTTTTCATGTTGCGTTTAATTAATATTTCATAACTTAAACTAGGGAGACAACAATAGGGCGCCGACTAGGGGGAGGGTGGGGTTTGGGTTCTTTTCTGCCAACCAATAATTTCTGAAAAGGGAAGGGATGGTAGAGAGTACTAACCCAACATCAATATTTTCTAAAGAGAAACACACAGTGGAAATTCTTCTATGCAGTAAATTTTATCTGTTATCTAATTTATATATTTTCCAGCACAATAATCCTACTCAGCTAGCTTAATATAAAATAGATTTTACAATTATAAAATACTACTTTTAACTGTAAGATAAAAAACAACTTATGTCTATAAACATTTTTAGATTTAAAATGTTTTATCATATTTCTGCTGTTCATTTAGGTACCTACTGGGCTAATAAGAAGTTAGTTTTTTTCATGAAGTTTTGAAGATGATGTCATGAAGATGGCGGCCGTCAGCCGCGATACATTCAGTGACGAGGCCCACTTCCGCCTTTGTGGAACAGTTAATAAACAGAATATTCGCTGTTGGGCTAGTGAAAACCCAAGGAAAATTCACCAGAGACTGCCTCACTCCCCTAAATTGACTATTTGGTGTGCAGTATCCCAATTTGGGATTATTGGGCCTTACTTTTTTTAAGGCACACTGTCACTGACACTGCTGAGCGTTATGATTCAATGTTGGAAGAGTTTTTTGAGCCTGAACTAGAAGATTTGAGGGACACACATAATCTGGGAGACATCTCGTTCCTACAGGACGGAGCTACATGCCACACTGCTAGATTATCAATGGAAACATTTAGGCAAATGTTTCCCCAGCGCCTGGCCTCTGTGAGGCGAGACGTGGAGTGGCCTGCGCGCTCACCAGATTTCAATGTTTGTGATTTTTTTTCTTTGGGGATACCTAAAGGAAAACGTTTTTAAACATCGTCCATACACCCTGGAAGAGCTCAAGGAAAGAATAAGGGAGGAAGTTCTGGCTATACCCATCCGAATGTGCCGATGAGCGGTTTAAAACTTTTGGAATCGTCTTCAAGATTGCATCGCGGCTGACGGCCGCCATCTTCATGTCGTCATCTTCAAAACTTAATGAAAACAAATATTTTATCTACTGAATCGAACAATATTAACATTATTTTTCTGTGAGTTAAATAGTTTTTTTTTTACATTCGTTTAAAACCGATAAATATATTTTGACCCACCCTGTACATCATAAACTACCTCTGACCTCCTCTGACAAGTAACAAAAAATATATAAAAAAATATATGCCTTATTTACACTATGATATGTCCCTCTGATAAGTAACCAATAAAAATATGCCTTATTTACACCATGATATGTCCCTCTGACAAGTAACCAATAAAAATATGCCTTATTTACACTATGATATGTCCCTCTGACAAGTAACCAATAAAAATATGCCTTATTTGCACTATGATATGTTCATGTTACAACTATTAGATACATTGGCGTGCAAAGCAAAAATGACGTATCTATTTACTTAAAACCGAGGGGTGGCTCTCTACGATTTTTCTATGTTTCAGAGATCTATCTCTGCTCTAAATGGCCTAAACAGCACGCATGTTTTCATGATTTACGGAAATCGAGGGCTACTTACTACTTTACCGAATCTGCAAATCATTCAATTCGTAAGCATAATAAAAACGTATTTACTGTAGATAGTTCATGTTGCTAAGTAATTGTCCTTTACCCTTTTTCCTAAAAATTTTCGATATATTGAAAAAGGCTATCAGCCCACTAAATTAATCTGTAAGAACTTCCGTTGATTGAGCCATTGGATTGCCATGGCTCATCATTCCTCAATTAAAACCAACATTCACTAAAAATTAAATTCTTGAGATCATTGATTACCATGTAGAATAACTTGGAGATTTACTATAATTTTGCAGAATTAATTAATCTAATCATAATACATTTCATAGTTTGTTATATTACAATGAATTTAAAACTTATTATAATAACTTATGGCATTTCATTTTAAATTTTGAAAGACAGAACTGCATCACACAAATTGTAAAAAAACGTCGATGGTGCGACGATAATTCAGAAATACAATACCCTTTTCCATCTATTACCAGTTATCACTGCACAGTACACTAATATATATATATTTTCTTCACCTGATCACTTACTTTATTCAAGCAATTTATTTATAATATATTCATGAGCTTTACCCGATTTTGATATCGTTCTGCACCAATGTGTGTATTCAGTTGTTAACTGCAAGTTTGTAATTTATCAATCAACTCTTAAATGTTATCAATTTAGGAACTCTTTAATCTTTGAAATAAGGTCATTCACCACTTGTTTTGCGGATGGTCTTTAGTCTATAGTTTGATCCAATCCATAAGTTAAACAGTTGAAAATTAGTCATTCAAAGCAATCCAAAAATAACCTTTAAATTGTAAAACTTTCAGCAATATAAATTAAATGGTATTTCTTTAGATTGTTACTCCCCTATGTTGTTTTTGAATGAAATTGAGTTTGTCTAAAAAATAACTATTACCCACGAAAAAGGGATGTTTAGTCCAATGTACTTTGGGACAAAGGAATACCCCGCTTCTGTTTTGATAAGAGAAGATACTTCTTTCAGTCAAACGAGGAAAATTCTGTACACCTTCTTTAGATTGTTACTCCCTTCTGTTTGTTTATAAGGGGAGTAATAATCTAAAGAAGTGCCGATCATTTTTTAAAGTAGAGCTCTCCATAATGTTATGGGTTAGTCGCATTACCAGATGACATTAATTGGTTTCTTTTTTTGGCAAGAATTCTACAAAAGATGGTTCCATAAAATTACTTTTACGATGCCGTAAATATAGCAGCAACTGCGCTACTTCTTTTTTATCTGTACGGTCTCTTCTTTCTGGTACTCAAATATTTTATTAGCTACATCTACAGTTCTCCTCATACAACCTAAGTTTAAGTAGATACGTCTTTTTTGCATAGCACTGTAGATCGCTTAAAAACGATCAATGATAGTAATCACGCACTTAATAAATAATTTAACCTTCATAATAAGTACTATATTATTTATAAATTTGCTATACGATTTTCAATGTTAATTAGTAAGAAGCACTGTTTCCTCACAACTTTGTAAAATAAATAAAATATAAACACGATTTACTGCACAATATCATAATAAGATTAATAATTACACTTAATTTACTAATTATGTATTTATGAATAAATTTCCTTATGTAATAAATGTTGATTATTAAATATAAATTAGAAATAAGTCTTTATATATTAAAATTGAGTGCCTAAGTACAAAAATAATTAAAAAAAAGGTTTTACTTTTGCGATATTTTTACCCTTAGTTCTTGGTTATTTTAAAGCGGGCTAGAAGATTAAATCTTGGTAATTAAGCGGTATTACTCCGGAGACTCATATTTAGAATTGTGCTTTGTTAAACACTTGACCTTTTGAAACTTTTACAAAACAACTTTTACAAGCACACTTAATACAAATTTTAAACCCTTTCGTTAATAACCATATTAATACAAAATATATTGAATTGTTATATTGAATTGTGGTCTATAGGTGGGTCACTTTAGGATAAATTAAAAACAACCCTCTTCAAAACACCTTTAGCTATATTTCACCTCTCTGTTTGAAACATTCTCAAGCCTCGTGTAAAATCTGAAATAGTCCTACAAATTAAAACATCGTCGAATTATAAATTAATATTTGGTCACAAAATTATCACCTATTTGGTAACTTGTTATCACATACTACAATTACTCTCCACTAACAATTATAAAATATAAACTAATAACAATTACAACCAACAAAATTAACAATTAAAATTACTATATAATGACTAATAATTTATATTCTTCACTGTGCTAAAATGTAGGCAATTTTGTGACAAAATATTAATTTATAATTCGACGATGTTTTAATTTGTAGGACTATTTCAGATTTTACATAAGGCGAGAATGACCCAAACAGAGGGTTGAAATATATAGCTAAAGATGTTTTGAAGAAGGTTGTTTTTAATTTATCCCTGAAGTGACCTACCTAGTACCCACCTATAGACCACATATTATATAGAATTATATAAAGGGATCAAACTTACGTCAAAATAATTGAATTGTTATTTTTATAAACCACTTTATATTTTTACATTCATTGATTAAGTATAGAGCAATATAAATATTTTGTGTCTTAGACTGAATATTTAAGGGCACATCTTTAGATTGTTAATCCCCTTATAAAAAAGAAACAGTGGGTAAAAAAATCTAAAGAAGGCGTACGGAATGTTCTTCTTTAAACTGTTACTCTCCTTATAAAAACAGAAGTGTGATATTCCTTTGTCCCAAAGTACATTAGACTAAACATCCCTTTTTCTTAATAGTTATTTAGTCAAAGTCATTTAAATTTTAAAACAACATAGTGGAGTAACAATCTAAAGAAGTACATATTTAAGCATGGTTGTAATAAATATACCATGTAGTAAATCATGTACATCATTGTTAGCCTAATTTAGGGTATCAACATGATTTTGAGGTGAAAATATACATTTTCTGAGTCTTCAAAGAAATTTTAATTGAGCTAATAGCGTTATAATGAACTGCTAAGTCTTCCAGTGGTGATCGGGACTTGTTCGATTATTACCCGCAGGTCTCAACTAGACCAATGATGGATGGGATTATACAAACAAAAGGATGTACAAGTGTATAACCTTGAAGATTACATCAAGCATTGGAGGTAAAATCAAATAACACACCATGATACATAATCATCATTCATCATTGAAAGGCCTAGAGTACTTCATAATGACATCATCTGTTGAGATCGTACTAAGATATTAAAGTTCAAAATTAATTTACGGTAACAAAAGTTATTTTTAGGAGAAGAAAAAGAAAAGAAATCACATTTCTTAGAAATTGATAAAAATTGACGGGCTGTTCATCAAACTAAATAAAAATAAGGTTCTGCACAATATCCTTATAGAGGAAATAATGTTATTAGACTTATCATCTTTTGACGAATTTACACAAGAAATTCTTAACATGTTGCTAATTTAACTAGATAATAAGAGGTGCTAAACAATATCCTTACAGAAGAAGTAAATCATTAGACTTATTATCTTTTAAGACGAGTTTACTCCAGAAATTCTGGAAGTGCTAAAGATTGACGTGCTGCTCATTTAACTAGATAACATTAGGTGCTAAACAATATCCTTATAGAGGAAATAAAACATTAGACTCATCATTTTTTATGACGAGTTTACACCAGAATTCTTGACGTGCTAAAGATTAACGTGACACATTTAACGATTTAACTAGATAACAAGAGGTGTTAAACAATTTCCTTACAGAAGTAGTAAAACATTTGACTTATCATCTTTTAAGATATGTTTACTCCAGAAATTCTTAACGTGCTAAATATTGACGTGCTGTTTATTTAACTAGATAACAAAAGGTGCTAAAGAATATCCTTACAGAAGAAGTTAATCATTAGACTTATCATTTTTTATGACGAGTTTACACCAGAAATTTATGACGTGCTAAAGATTAACATGCTGCTCATTTAACTAGATAAAAAAAGGTATTGAACAATATCCCTATAGAAGAAATAAAACATTAGACTTATTATCTTTTATAACGAGTTTACACCAGAAATTCTTGACGTGCTAAAGATTAACGTGCTGCTCATTGAACTAGATAACAAGAGGTGCTAAACAATATCCTTACAGAAGAAATAAAACATTAGATTTATCATCTTTTAAGACTAGTTTACACCAGAAATGCTTAACGTCCTAAAGATTGACGTGCTGCTCATTTAACTAGATAAAAAAAGGTTTTGAACAATATCATTATAGAAGATATAGAACATTAGATTTATTATCTTTTAAAACTAGTTTACACCAGAAATTCTTAACGTGCTAAAGATTGACGTGCGGTTCATTTAACTAGATAACAAAAGGTGCTAAACTTTATCCTTATAGAAGAAGTAAAACATTAGACTTATCATCTTTTAAGACGAGTTTACACCAGAAATTCTTGACTTTACGATGTAGCAAGTTTCAGAATCCAACGCAATAGATGTCTTAAGTTTGTTTAATGCAGGCATGTCAAACTCAGAGTTCTAAGCACGCAAATTGTAAGAGAGAACATGAAACTCTTAACTCATAAAAACAGTTAGTTAATGTTTGTTATGGTAGGTTTTATGATGAACGTCATTTCTAAGTATTAAGTCATTTGTTACTACATAAAATAAGCTCCACATAATCTTAGAGTTAGTTCATGTCCGATTTTTTTTTATATATCAAGGCACTATTTCCATATCAGCAGTAATGAGCAGTAAGCATTGTTTATCTTTAACGAGGAGAATAATTCAGATTATTTTTCTATTAATAACTGTTTTCACTATCTATTGCACTTAGAAATGTATTAACGTAATGCCTATAAACAAAATATTTGCATATAATGTAAAAACCTGAAATTATAATTCATGAAAATATAAAAAACCATAAAAGAGCCAAATAACTTATATAACCAAACAACTAACATTCCCAAAAAACTAAATGTACTAAATAACTAAAATTCATCTAATATTCAAAGCTGCTATACAAATATAATTCTCCAAATACTAAAAGTGCTAAACAACTAAAATTTTCCAAATACTAAAAGTGCTAAATAACTAAAATTTTCCAAATACTAGAAGTTCTAACAACTAAAATTCTCCAAATACTAAAAGTGCATCTGCTATTTCATAGCTTATTGATTAATAATTAATTAAACCACTACTAAAAATATTAATTATAATTAGTAAACATGATATACTGAAAGAAACTGTACAAATTAAATACTATATAAACATTAAAACATGATTACAAAATTATTATAAAGAACAGAAAATAATACGTCAAATATTATAATAATGGGCAGATAATTAAATTTAATAAATGAATCATAGAATCACTGATAAGGAGAAGATATCCAATGATGGTATTTATCAAGTGATTACTTTTTTAATTGTATTTTAAATACATTTTCATAACTTCTAAACGACAAATATAAAGATTTGGAATATATTGTTTAGCATTTTGAAAAAATCGATTTTTATAATAAATAAATACCTTCTTCTCCTTTTAGACTCAGTTTCATTTATTTAAGCTAATTAAAAATACCAATCAATATTCATTTTATAATTTATATAGCTAGAATCTGAATAATATATTTGACATTATTCATGTTTAATTCAATAGGTTTTTGAAAAGTGACGAATCAACATGCAATATTAGAAGATATTTATGATTTATTAATAATGTTTCTTATTGAATAAATGAGTAATTGACGTTTGTTATGAGTAAAAGAAATTTTCAAACAGTGAATATAAGAATGATCGTGGTTTTATTCATTTCTGCAATTAATAATACAGATGATAATACAGGCTTAAAGATACACTATATCATATAAAAATATTTTTGTTCAGGTAAACTTGATTGCAAAACTTATCGAAACTTCTTTAGATTGTTACTCCCCTATGTTTTTTTTTAAATATAAATGTCTTTAACTTAATAACTATTTAGAAAAAGGGATATTTATAGTCTAATGTACTTTATGGACAAGGGAATATCAAACTTCTGTTTTTATAGAGGGAGTAACAGTCTAAAGAAGAACATTTTGTATTTCTTTATAGATTGTTACTCCCCTTTATAAATAAATCAAAGGGGAGTAACAATCTAAACAAGTGACGGCTTATCTATTCTATATTTATTAATTATATGTATGTACTTAGAATTATAGAGTACTACTGTACTAACTAACTATAATAGTACTACTTGTACTATTTTTATTAACTTATATTGACAATTTGTGGGGATGCTCAAGAGTTATGTAGATTTGTGATTTCGTTGTTCAGTTACGTAATGATAAAAAANCTAAACCGTGCCGTCGATATGCCTCCGTGTAGGGTTACCGAATCTAAACCGTGCCGTCGATATGCCTCCGTGTAGGGTTACCGAATCTAAACCGTGCCGTCGATATGCCTCCGTGTAGGGTTACCGAATCTAAACCGTGCCGTCGATATGCCTCCGTGTAGGGTTACCGAATCTAAACCGTGCCGTCGATATGCCTCCGTGTAGGGTTACCGAATCTAAACCGTGCCGTCGATATGCCTCCGTGTAGGGTTACCGAATCTAAACCGTGCCGTCGATATGCCTCCGTGTAGGGTTACCGAATCTAAACCGTGCCGTCGATATGCCTCCGTGTAGGGTTACCGAATCTAAACCGTGCCGTCGATATGCCTCCGTGTAGGGTTACCGAATCTAAACCGTGCCGTCGATATGCCTCCGTGTAGGGTTACCGAATCTAAACCGTGCCGTCGATATGCCTCCGTGTAGGGTTACCGAATCTAAACCGTGCCGTCGATATGCCTCCGTGTAGGGTTACCGAATCTAAACCGTGCCGTCGATATGCCTCCGTGTAGGGTTACCGAATCTAAACCGTGCCGTCGATATGCCTCCGTGTAGGGTTACCGAATCTAAACCGTGCCGTCGATATGCCTCCGTGTAGGGTTACCGAATCTAAACCGTGCCGTCGATATGCCTCCGTGTAGGGTTACCGAATCTAAACCGTGCCGTCGATATGCCTCCGTGTAGGGTTACCGAATCTAAACCGTGCCGTCGATATGCCTCCGTGTAGGGTTACCGAATCTAAACCGTGCCGTCGATATGCCTCCGTGTAGGGTTACCGAATCTAAACCGTGCCGTCGATATGCCTCCGTGTAGGGTTACCGAATCTAAACCGTGCCGTCGATATGCCTCCGTGTAGGGTTACCGAATCTAAACCGTGCCGTCGATATGCCTCCGTGTAGGGTTACCGAATCTAAACCGTGCCGTCGATATGCCTCCGTGTAGAGTTACCGAATCTAAACCGTGCCGTCGATATGCCCCCGAATTAAGCTTTCAATTTTCCCACAAGTCTAGCAGTCGATATTTACGACAATAGAACTAGACTAGAATTATCCTTATAATTTTAATAATATAAACTATTTTATAGACCGTTTTGTAGATTGTATAGACCGTTTTAGACCAATCTGTTCATCTTCTAATTTTTAAATCACGATATGGTCAATAGTAGTCTTGTTTTTATTTCGTATTAATACATAATAAGTCTTGGTTTTTCGGTGAAATCCGCTTCACGAAGGGTGTGGAGTCCGACGTTTCGCTTTCACTACTGGAAGCATCTTCAGGGGTGTGGGCAATCGTGATATACAACTTAGTGCGTAGCCTTCCGCTGGTTGCAACAACAACATAATATGTGCTGCCAGTGCAACAAATTTTGTTGTTACTTTGAGTTAACATCACGTGCACGAGATCATGCACCACACTCCTGAAGATGGTTGCAGCTCTGGAAGCGAAATGACGAACTTCAAACCCACCAGGACATGAATATCACTGGAAGATCAAGTTATGCATTAAATATACATTATCTACGATTGATACGCAATATAAACATTATATCTCTGTTTAGATGCGAAGAAAGTGATTCTTTACGTACTTGTATCCATTGCGCATGCGCGTCTCATAAATCTGAAGAATTCCTCTTCTTTACCACTCTAGGGCGGTAAAAATGAAGAATTCTACACCTTTACGGTTCTACAGTTTACATTTTACAAAACTAATTTCCTGTTTGTTTAATTAAAGTAACTGTTTGCATCGAGATTTTAGTGAAAAAATATGAGTGATTTAAGTGGTTATGACGAAAATGAGGAGAATAAATACGCCTCCCGAAATAATTAGTTCGGCATAAAATACTACTAATGAATTAATGCCATCTTTATCTAAAGAGAAATACGGAGAAAAACTTACATACAGGAAATTTTATTTTTCTCTTTATGTATTATTAAAATCGAACAATCGTAGATAAAGTACGGTACTTTTAAAACGGCATTTTGCGTTGCTCGTGTGGTTATACTACCCTCGTTATCGCTCGGGATGCAAACTCCACACTCGCATTAAAAATGCTACTTTCCGCACTAGACGCGTAATGTACTATTTTTATTAACTTAGTCTTATAGAACTCTAAAAAAATCCAGAAATAACTTACTTTCTTCAACTTTAGACTTTATTAAAAATTATAAAAATTCTATTCGTGATCTAGGTGTCGGTTCTGTAATTTTTGTTAAATATATCCAAATTTGACCAATAATTGCCTATGTTTGTGGCAAGGAATCGATTCTTTAACTATGAATCCTCCATTTTTATGTGATGATATTGATGGNTAACCAAACAACTAACATTCCCAAAAAACTAAATGTACTAAATAACTAAAATTCATCTAATATTCAAAGCTGCTATACAAATATAATTCTCCAAATACTAAAAGTGCTAAACAACTAAAATTTTCCAAATTCTAAAAGTGCTAAATAACTAAAATTTTCCAAATACTAGAAGTTCTAACAACTAAAATTCTCCAAATACTAAAAGTGCATCTGCTATTTCATAGCTTATTGATTAATAATTAATTAAACCACTACTAAAAATATTAATTATAATTAGTAAACATGATATACTGAAAGAAACTGTACAAATTAAATACTATATAAACATTAAAACATGATTACAAAATTATTATAAAGAACAGAAAATAATACGTCAAATATTATAATAATGGGCAGATAATTAAATTTAATAAATGAATCATAGAATCACTGATAAGGAGAAGATATCCAATGATGGTATTTATCAAGTGATTACTTTTTTAATTGTATTTTAAATACATTTTCATAACTTCTAAACGACAAATATAAAGATTTGGAATATATTGTTTAGCATTTTGAAAAAATCGATTTTTATAATAAATAAATACCTTCTTCTCCTTTTAGACTCAGTTTCATTTATTTAAGCTAATTAAAAATACCAATCAATATTCATTTTATAATTTATATAGCTAGAATCTGAATAATATATTTGACATTATTCATGTTTAATTCAATAGGTTTTTGAAAAGTGACGAATCAACATGCAATATTAGAAGATATTTATGATTTATTAATAATGTTTCTTATTGAATAAATGAGTAATTGACGTTTGTTATGAGTAAAAGAAATTTTCAAACAGTGAATATAAGAATGATCGTGGTTTTATTCATTTCTGCAATTAATAATACAGATGATAATACAGGCTTAAAGATACACTATATCATATAAAAATATTTTTGTTCAGGTAAACTTGATTGCAAAACTTATCGAAACTTCTTTAGATTGTTACTCCCCTATGTTTTTTTTAAATATAAATGTCTTTGACTTAATAACTATTTAGAAAAAGGGATATTTATAGTCTAATGTACTTTATGGACAAGGGAATATCAAACTTCTGTTTTTATAGAGGGAGTAACAGTCTAAAGAAGAACATTTTGTATTTCTTTATAGATTGTTACTCCCCTTTATAAATAAATCAAAGGGGAGTAACAATCTAAACAAGTGACGGCTTATCTATTCTATATTTATTAATTATATGTATGTACTTAGAATTATAGAGTACTACTGTACTAACTAACTATAATAGTACTACTTGTACTATTTTTATTAACTTATATTGACAATTTGTGGGGATGCTCAAGAGTTATGTAGATTTGTGATTTCGTTGTTCAGTTACGTAATGATAAAAAAGTATAAAAATAAATAAGAGATTTAATTAAAATAAATAATTAAAAATTATAATTAAACAGTATATTTTCTTTCGAAACGTAGTTCTGGCTAAAAATGTCATTTTTAAGTTTTAGGTTGTATTCATACTACGGAATTTTTAAATTTTAATTTAAATCAAATTATAATTATTATTAACAATGGGAGAGAGACAGAGAAAAATAGACTCCAGCGCCGGGACTTGAACCACGGGCCT
>KZ651151.1:756752-805668 GCA_001010745.2 Gerris buenoi | reverse complement strand
AAAAAAAAAAAAAAAAAAAAAAAAAAAAAAAAAAAAAAAAAAAAAAAAAAAAAAAATTAGTCATTTACCTAATTCAATATGTTAAGTTACTCGTATATATGTTGTATCGTACTGTCAAGATTCTACTCTCCAACAACGTTCACATAATACTAATTCTAATACCTTTGATAAGCTCAGAAAAGGTGATAACGATCAAAAATTGAGAAGGGGGAGTACAACACTAAAAGTATGCCAGGCAGTAAGGAATTTCTAGAATGAGTAACTCCACAGTAAAAATAGGTAAGGATTCTGTAGAATGAGGAACAGCACAATGAAAATATGTCAATAGGCAAGAACTCTTTAGAATTGGTATTTCCACAATAAAAATATGTCATAAGATACCACAAAAAAATACCACAATGAAAATATGTCAATTGGTAAAGATTCTATGTAAAGTGGAGTACCACAATAAGAATGTGTCAGAGGGTAAGAAATTTATGAAATAGAGAGTACATCAGTAGATATATGTCACATAGGGTATGGATTCATAGAATGTGGATTATCGCAATATATATATGTACATATATATACATATATATTTATTTATTTTTCTGTTTTTCTGAAGTGTCATTAATAAGATATTATCTAAAGTTGATACTGCAATTGCATAATTCTACTTAAGGCGGAATACTTCCACTCAAAAGCTTTGATTGTCTGCAGCTGGGGATTTATAGCTAATATTTAGAACTCATTCTTCTCCAAGCAGAAAAAAAAACTAGGTCTAAGTTCAATGGATGTTTATTGCATCAGCCAGCCATTGTTTGATAATCACACTCATATCATAATAATCAGACATTGAAAGAAAGCATCTCTTTATTATATTATATTATCATTATCACACTTTGCAAATCTTAATTAAGTTTTGTTTAAGCCACAAGTACACAAAAATCGGTCCGAGACAACTCAGGCAAACTTTCTCATTTACAAGTTCATATATACTTCATAGCCCATTGTTTTCCATTGATTAGTTTTAATTATTATTGAACGTTTTATCTAAAAAATAACTTCTCCTCACCGTCAAATGGAACTCGGCTCTCTCTATCCGCGTTTAAAGCTATTTTCTCAGGAACTAGATTTTTCCCGGAATTCCATTTTAAAATTTTTTAATCTTAATCGTCGGAACCGTTGTGTGGTAGTGCCTCCAAATTTGGGGCTAAAATGCATTTTTCTCGATTTCGCCTGGGGTTATGATTTTTCTGAACATGTATTATGTATGCCAAAATTTGTCAAAATCGGCCAAGTAGTTTAGGCTCCAGGCTTCTGAATAAGTGTAAACGTCTATTAGCAAGTATTAGCATACTAGTTAGTCAGGAAGTGGGACAAAGTTGTTATCATATTTGGACCCAATCAAATTAATTAATAGGGTAATTTATTACCTAATTAATGATTGATTATAGTATTTTCATCGGGAATACATAGTCTGTGTAGAAAACTTTTATAGTTAAACTTCTTAAAGTTTTTTAGTAAATTTAGGTTATAGTCCAGGAGATAGCGTGCAAAAAAATGTCTGACTAACATCAAGCTAGAAATTTGTATACAAATCAATCTTTTAGCGCCTTTTAAGAATATGTGGTCGGCTAAGTTCGTCTGCGGGACATAGCTTGGCAGTAGGCTTTTGAAAAAAACAAACTGGCGGAGAGCGGCCATGTCCCGCCAATTATGGTGGACAGTATGATTTTCGTGATCCTGAGTACGGAATTAGTTAGTAGACCAAAAATCAAGTCGATGTTATTTTCACACTTGATAGGTTAGCTATTCAAATAATACTAAAAATCAACGTTGTCACCTGTCAAGGGATAAACTAACATCAACTTGATTTTCAGTCTACTAACTAATTCTGTACTCAGGATCATGAAAATCACATTGTCCACCATCCTTGGTGAGACATGGCCGCTCTCCGCCGGTTTGTTTTTTTTCAAACGCCCACTGCTAAGCTATGTCCCGCAGACGAACTTAGCCGACCACATATTCTTAAAAGGCGTTAAAAGATTGACTTGTATACAAAATTCTAGCTTGATGTTAGTCAGACACTTTTTTGCACGCTATCTCCTGAACTATTACATATTTGGAGACAATCACATTAATTAATAAACCAATTAATATTAATTGATTTACTACATAGCAAGTTTCAGCTTTCTATGTGGTCGGAAATGGGCCAAATTTAGGTAACATGATTTAGGGCAAGTAACTTAAATAAAAGAATAATCATTGCAAGACAAAAAGTAGTTTTTATAATACGTTTTTAAATTTTCTGTCATAAATCATAAATTTGAAACCTGTCAAAATGAAGATAGTATGAAGATAATATGGGACATGCCAAAAAAAATAAAATAACTTTCGGATTTTTTCCGAACTAACTTTCCATACAGCAGAATTTGCTGAAAACGAATTAAATTTTGCTGAAAAATTGATGAAAGTATTAAAAGAATGCATTGTCATCAAGATCAGAGCTAATCTAAAAGTTTCAAATGTCTAGCTACTCGGAAAGTTAGTTAGAAATTGATTGCAAGATTTGTACTGGACAAACAAAGAAACAAACAAGAAAGCAAGCTAATAAAAACGTAGTAGAAACAATCATCGGCTTCAATAACGTCAAAATTTATAACCTTACCCATGGCATTCCAACATCCACACATCTAGTTCTGATCTAGCTGATTAGTAAAGATTATGAGTATAAATTAGACTGTCTATTAATGATTATACGGAAGCTTGAGAAAATTGTCTTTTAAATTGTCTTTTAGGCTACTAGTTATCCTAATCCATAAGATTTTAATATAAAAGGCCTTCATTGGTACTAAGGGAAATGTTGCAATATAATTAAATTTTATTGATATAATCTATAAAGTTTTTTATTTGTTTATTCTGTTTTATTATTCAATCGTAGTTTTTAAAAAAGTAATAAAGTTATAAAAGCTGTTAAAAAGATTGTTAAACCATAAATTATTTTAAATGGGATAATCTAGTGTTGGTTCCTTTTCCTTTTGAAGACAAAAAAATCCTTCGTTTGTATAGAATTAGGATCAAGCTATTATTTAAATCTCTGAATAAAATTTAAAAAACCAGATATTATTTTGAAGTAGGCGTAGAACTTACTGGAATAGAAGGTAAGAAGCTAGATTCCTCTAGAATCTTGCCTGACTTGAATCACGCAGGCAGGTCTATCGCATTTGTTTAAGTTGTCATAAAAGAAATTATTAAGTATAGGGTCTTAAGTGTGAGGTGTATAACCTCTTAAGCTGAATTATCTACGGCGTCATCTGTCGGGACCCTCAAATATAAACTTAAGATAGAACTATTAACTAAAGAATTATTTTATAACATAATGAAACCCGTCTTGCTGACTCATTTAGAGGTGAAAATACCATGATTATATTTCGTTCTTCCCTGGGGTTCCCGTTACGTCTATTATTGTTTTTTTTTTTTCTAATAACATTTATTTTAAAAAACAACCGAAAAATGTCGTAGAAATTATGAATATGTAGTCAGTTTTTGAAAACCATTCGTAAAACTGATGATTTCTTTAACCTGTTTGAAATCGTATAATTTGTAATCAAATTAACCAACCTTAGGCCTATATAATAATGATTTTTATTTTTTTAACTTGTATAATTTTTTAATTTGTTATGAAGAACTTGGAAATTTGAAATAAATAACTTTTAATTTGTCCTCGACATAGTTTGAATCTAGGACTAGGGCTGAATTGAGGTAGTCACTTCTTAAGAACAAAACGTAAGTAGGATTTAGGTCTTATTTACCTATTTCACCACTCAACGTAAATCTGATGTCACTTTATATTCTCTATTAGTTATTTTAATAAGGAACTGATATTTATTTATAAATAATTGCTAGATAAAAAGAACTTAATATGCTACGTTTTTACATTTTCTGTCATAAATCTTAAATTTGAAACCTGTCAAAATGAAGATTATAAATATGGGATATGCCAAAACAAATAAAATAACTTGCGGATTTTTTCCGAACTAACTTTCCATGCAGCACAATTTTCTGAAAACGAAGTAAATTTTGCTGAAAGATGGATAAAAGTATTAAAATAATGCATTATCATCGTGTTCTGAGCTATTCTAAAAGTTTCAAATGTATAGCTACTCGGGAAGTTAGTTAGAAATCGATTGCAAGACTTGAACTGGACAAACAAACAAACAAGAAAGCAAGCTAATAAAAACGTAGTAAAATATTTGAAGTGGAGATTTAACGGTACAATATTATATTGTCTAAATAATTGAAATATTTGTGAATACTTTTTTCATTTTATTCATTACGGAAATCAAAACTGGACTTAACTTTTTCCGTATGTAAGGGCGCACAGTGGTGCGACCAGATGTGGCGCACCGTAGAGGCTGATGTGATTCTTCGAAAAATATTGAGTATAAGCTTAGTTATTACATAATGGATAAAAAAAGTTTTGATTTTTAAAAACACACTTTGTAAATTTTTATAAAAATTGCCATTACCTACAGATGTTAAGATAAGAACATTTTTTGTTTTCTATATTTTACTATTTTATAAATTCATACTACGGAAAGATTAAATTTTAATTTAAATCAAATTATAATTATTATTGAAACAGACAGAGAAAAATAGACTCCAGCGCCGGGATCCTGGCGCTCTATTTTTCTGGAGTCTATTTTTCTCTGTCTGTTTCCCTTAGTTAATAATAATAAAAAATTTTGTTTTTTAAACTACTACTGCTATGAAGATTTCCGTTCTTTTACTATAATACATAATCCATGAAAGTTTGGTACTTCTTTAAATTGTAACTCTTCTTTTTTTAGAATATAAATGATTGACATAATAACTATTAAGACAGAGGGATATGTTCAGTCCAATGCACTTAGACACAAAGGAATATCACACTTTTGTTTTTTATAAGGTGAATAACAGTCTAAAGAAAAACATTCCATACACCATCTTTAGATTGTTTCTCACCTCTGCGTTTTTTATAGGGGGAGTAACTATCTAAAGATGTGCTGAAACTTTCTAGGCAAGTTGTTAGAAAGTGGGTTAAACAATTATGCAGGTATTATATTATATTAGGTCCTACAATTATGTAGGTTTTTTTTTTTTTTTTTTTTTTTTTTTTTTTTTTTTTTTTTGACTGAAGGGAAAAGACAACGGCACCTGCAGGGCAAAAGTTTTATGACAAGCTAAGCTAACTAAAATCCCTGCAGGTTGTAAAAACCCTCCATTTTGGGTACCATACTCTTGAGGGAGCATATGGTACCTCACGCGACTAAAATTGTAATTACAACTACCAAGAGCAACAACGTCATCAATGTTTCATATGATGATCGTGTGTAGGTATTATATTAAAACAAATATGTAGACATAATTTTATGTAGGTGTTCCTCACAAATAAATTAAGATAATTAACAGCATTTAAAACTAACATATTTTCTAAATTTTGTGCCACGTTGTTCCATTGAGGGAAGCGGGTAATTGGTTATTTAAAGTTTACGTAATAATTTAAATAAATAAAAGGTTGTAAATTTGATCTGTATTTCTAAGCTATCCTTGGCTGAATTCATCGAATTGCCTATTGACACCATATTATCTCACCTGACAAGTCTTTCTATGAAATTCCATAATTAACCTAAGACCCTGAATCCGCAGTTCTGATTTGTTCAGTACATATTTATCTTATTGCTTATTAAACTTTCGTTTATGGCTATCTTTTATTTGATGTATAATTAACACTTTAGCAAACTACTGTACTTATATCATTATATCTACTGACATACAGTAGTTTGCATTGTTATTTAATATAATAATTTGATAAAACGGACTTTCATAATAACAGACAACCCTCAGTTCCAATTTTTCCTATATTATGTGGTTCTATTGTGTGTGTGAATGGAAAAGTGCTAGAGACTAGAGTACAGTGGCCAATCCATTGAGTGCAACAACTGCATTTTAAAAATAATCGTTTTGTATCTATTCTTGCACACCCGATACGTATAACAATACGTCATTACATCTGATAAGGTCCACGTTCAATTATTTTTGTTCGTGGCTGCAATAAAATGTCTATTGAGAGAGTCATTGCTTTGTTCTTGGAGGTCTGATATGACTTGGGGCTACCTGATGTCCGGGTCTCGTACTCAGTGAGATAAATCCGTCAAAACATCTGGCGGTCGATGCATTAAAAGGGTTTGACCTCCCAAAATAAAAGCACAATATAGAGTCTACGTTCCTTCCAGCACGTCTAAACCTGCATAGAAATTGAATAGATTACATCAAATTTCTTATATTTTTTAGAACCAATTGTGCTATCCTGAGCTTTGTTGTCGTTATCAATTATATAGAATAAATAAAATAAATTATTATTATCGCCGTTATTTTCCTAGTAACAACAATAAACAATGACTTGCTATCAGATATCTGATTAAAATTGCCAAAAGTTAGCGCACGTGACTTACCCCAGCGATGTCTTATAGGTATAAATGAAACACAAATTAATAAAAATCCATCACCATCACCAGCCTACACCAGGTGCAATTTTTGTGCAGCAAATTGCATTGTGTATCAGTCTCTTAAAAAGGAGCTAAAATGTTCTCTACTCTATGGATAAACATAAATCATTGAATCATGGATTATGTTTTCGGGTTTTGGCCTTTACACCTCCCCCTCTGATGACGGTCACCATAATGCGCCCCTATTGGCGAAATATAGAAGTATAAAGTTAAAATCGTACTACCTTCATTTAAATTCAATATTCTACCTTCTTTTAACTATATTTAATTATGTCACATATTTCATGTCGTCTTTTGAGAGATGGACATTTTTTTATCTACGATTGATACGAAATATAAACATAACATTCAGGGCCGGATTTAGAGTGTGTTGGCCCCTAGGCAGAATATGTGGTGCGGGCCCCCTCCATAGGTTGGGGGGGGGGAGGGCTTTCCCAGGAAATTAGAAGAAATAAAAATTTACGTAAAAAAAATAAAATAAATAAATAAATAAGCACTCCCGCTGTTGAAAGTCTTTGTTTCCTTCATGGCGATTACTTGACATTGTATCATGGGCGTCGTCAGCAGTACATTATTGAGGGGGGACACATTCAGGGAGGGTGGTCCGGGGGCCCTTCTCCGGAAAATTTTGAAAATATTACCTTTCAAAACAGCGTTTTTAATTTATTTATTTTTTAGGTGAAATTTGATTTTAATACTTTGTCATAGAAATAAAGTAAGCTTTTGGTGTTGTTCGTTGGAAAAAAAAGTATGAACACAAGTATTTTTATAAAAAAATTAACACAAACTTAAAAATAGCAATTGTAATATTATATTTCGCGACTAGTGCGGAAAGTAACATTTTGCCTGTTAGTGTGTAGTTTGCACCCAAGCGACAGCGAGGGTAGTAAAATCACATAAGCAATGCAAAATGCCGTTATCACACAAGTTGCGTACCGTACTTTATCTACGATTGTTAGATTTTAATAATAAATAAAGAAAAAAAAACAAAATAAACTTCCTATATGTAAATTCGTAATTCTCTTTTGATAAAGATGACATTATTCATTGGTTGTATTTTGCGACAAATCAATTATTTCGGGAGGCGTATTGTTCTCCTCATATTCGTCTTAATCACTTTAAATCACTCATTGATTTTCACAAATAACTCGATATAACATGAGCTACTTTTACTAAACAAACAGCAAATTAGTTTTGTTAAATGTAAACAAACTCGCTAATCGTGCGTAAAGGTGAAGAATTCTTCTTTTTTACCGCCCTAGGGCGGAAAAAAGAGGAATACCAAGGAGAAAAGAGTTAGAGACAAAAAAAGAATGATAGAAAAATAAGTAATGGTAGAAGGGGGTTGGGGGTTAAGAGAGAAAGAGAAATGCCTATATCTATATCGCAAAGACAATCGCTGGATATTTAAGTAAAATTACTAGTTAATTTTAAAAATTAATAGTCAATTAAAAAATATGAATTTGTACTGGTTTTATTTTATTTTGTTTTGTTTTTGGCTAGTCATAAATAGTGTCTCCTCTCTTCTTCCTTTGCCCTTTGTGGTGCGGGCCCCCTTGTGGTGCGGGCCCCTAGGCGGCCGCCTATGTCGCCTATGCCTAAATCCGGCCCTGATAACATTTCTGTTTAGATGCAGAATTCTGCAGTAGAAAGTGATTCTTTTCGTATTTGTATTTATTGCGCATGCGCGTTCATAATTCTTCTTTTTTTTCTACACTAGGGCGGAATTAGAAAGAAGAGGAATTCTTCACCTTAATCTTGCTGTTTTTTACTGGTCTTATATTACTTTGCTTAGTAGTTTCATCGCACATTTTCGTTACCCCAATTTTGAACCACTTGCCGTCATTGAATCTTCCCCAAATTTTGCACATAGAAACAACTAAGGTGAGGAATACAGAAACCAAAAAAAAAAATGTTGAAAATAAGACCAGTTTTTAGAAATAATATTTTTTTATTAATTATTTAATTCAAGTAACTGTTTATATTGAGTTTTTAGTGAAAAAAAATGAGTGATTTAAGTGATTATGACGAAAATGAGAAGCATTATAATACGCCTCCCAAAATAATTAATTTGCCACAAAATACAACTAATACTAATGAATTAATGTCAACTTTATCAACAGAGAGATACGAACTTACACACAGGAAGTTTACTAATTTTTTTTTCTGTATTTGTTATTAAATTAAATTAAATCCGACAATCGTAAATAATTTTCTTTTTTCCCCTGCCTAAAAACATTAATCATGTTAAAACATGTGCATATCCTTTTTAATTCGTAATAGTTGTTTACTTTTAGAATCTTAATTGAATTTATTGATTTTAATCATTGAATTGGTGGATTCTGGGGAAGAACATAATTATAATTATGATTTTTCAATGTGAATGGTTTTATATGATGGGTTTATAAATAATACTAGCTAGAGTGGATCATTTATTTGAGATATTAAACGATTTGTAATGAATTTTATCGATAATTAAAATTATTCCTCTTCGGAAATCATAAACGATGCATCTCCAGGAATTTATTGATTTCTAGATTAAAAAAAAAATTATTATAATAATAATAACAAAAGAAATAAAATCATTAAAATAATAAATAAATAAAACCCTAATCACTCTGCAGGGCAAAAGTTTTATGACAAGCTAAGCTAACTACTTTAAATATTAAAATAGAAAATATTATAGCTTATTAACGATATATTTACGAGTATAAACTTTTAGTGATATGATTTGGACAGACCGTCGGAAACTGAAACAAGTTCAAACAATCTACTAAATCAAAACACATTATATAAAATAAAGTGTAATATTTCAGCCTAAATAATTTATATCTTATAATCATACTATACTATTTTTGACGGGGAAAATAAATTAATGCATTTTTCAGAAATTCATTTTTTATTTTTCATAATTTTTTGGGGGTTGCACCCCTAAATTTGGAGCTAAAATTTATTTCTCGATTTCATCTCGGGATATGATTTTTCTGAACACGTATGCCAAATTTCGGCTCTAGGTGGCTGCACAAACGACAGAGTCACAATACTTTCTCTTTAAACAAGAAAATAAAAGCACGAGATTTTTCATCAACTCACTATTTTAATTAGTCACAATTTTTTACAATCACATGTATAAAAAAATATGTACAAAAATACTGCCTATCTGGCCTTTTTCAGGCAAACTCATCGATGATAGCGTTCAGTTTGGGGAGCTTAGAGTTCTATTTCTACTGCTAACACGTCTAAGCTTTGATAGTCTGTTTTGGCACATTGTGGAGAGTCACAAGTTTTTTACTCTCACAGAGAAAGAGCGGTCAGCAATAGCAACGGTAGTGGGTATTGTCGCAAATATTCTTAAGGCTCTACCGCCCTTTGAGGTTAGGAAAAACAGTAAAATTCAAATAACTCTGGTTCTAAGCAAGATATCAAAAATCTAATCACAGGCTTCATTCCTAATTTTAATTCTGCACAATTTGAGCCATATTTCAACTTCCCATGATAAATAGTACAGGCGCCATTTTAATACAACGGGTTTTATCGTTGTATTGAAATGGCGCCTGTACTATGTATCATAGGAAGTTGAAATAGTGCGCAAATTGTGCAGAATTAAAATTAGGAATGAAGCCTGTGATTAGATTTTTGATATCTTATTTAGAACCAGAGTTATTTGAATTTTACTGTTTTTCCTAACCTCAAAGGGCGGTAGAGCCTTAAGGCTACTGTGAAATAGATTTGGGAATAAAGTTTCCCAATTTAAAACTTTGATGGCACATAGAAATTTAGGCTCTACACACAGAAAACATTTTTTTGTACTCAGGGGACCTCAAAACGTGTAAATACACCAAAATCGAATTTTCGCGCCCTCCAGATTCTTTTCTTTATATGAGAAAGTATAAAAAGGGAGAAAGATAAAATAAATTAAACATGTTTTTAAAGCATAGAATCGCTTAGAATGCAAGGAAACAATGTGCCTCGCTATTTGGAGGACTATTTTTTTTTTTTTTTTTTTTTTTTTCATAAGATGTAATAGAATTTCCTCTTATATCAAGAAACCTGAAACAGTTTTGACATTAATGTTTTGATTGATGTATAAATATTTTAAATTATTTAGTAATGTGGAATATTTATTCATCCAATACCAGTTTTATCCAATTAATCAATATTAGTTGTAGAAAATGATTTTGATGAATGATATGATCTTAGTATGGGTTCTGGAACACAATATGATTTGGATATAAGTAGAATAACTATTATGGTTTTATATCCAAATAATTTTGTATTGCAATTATTAAAATTATAACCACTTTTTAATAGCAGCTTTACTGGTCCAATCTCTTAACGTCATCAAATTACTTTTTCTTTTACGTTATTTAATTAAATGACAAAAGAAACGCTTATAATTACTGAAATGCGTCATAGAAACCGTTATACTTTTACCAATCATAGAAATTGTAATCATAAACGTCAATAAAATGCTTGTGTTTTTAGGTATTTTTTTTTTTTTATTGATTGCATTCAATGAAAAGCAAACCTAAACTTATATGAAATTTTCTCACCGAAATCAATATACATAGTAGTATTATTACCTATGCCGATCTATTAAAATAGGGATGGAGCTCCTGGGTGAATAAGTATCGTCTATTGAACTTGCAAAAATCTGCATAAAATTACGACTGCTCATGGTCAGAACTTTTTAGTGGGACGAATTTCTTCCCAACTATTATCCATTGTTTATTTTGAATGAAAGGTTACAATATAACATTTTTACATCAAGTTTTTAATTAAATTTTTCTTGTTTTGAGGGTTTTATTTTAATCCAAAGTTTTACTTAATATATTAATTAGATTTATGTGTACCTATTTATGAGATGTACCTGTGTGCCAAATTTCATGTTTCTAGCTACAGTAGTTTATGAGTTGAAACAAGCCAACGGACGCATAGACAGACAGACGGACGGACAGACAGACAGACAGAGCCGTTATATAAGGTTTCTTTTTGTACTTTGTACAGAAACCTAAAACGTAATAATCGAACTACCTCCTAAGGCTGGCTAAATTCCGGATACAAAATGACAATTTTCTCCGAGAAAACTACGTAAATGTACACACTCTACAAGTAGCAATCCAAGAATAAATAAGATTTACATTACCATAATACTTAATATAATTTATATCTATATCGTATTGATATTATCTTAAAATACAATTATGTATTAATTTATTTAGTTTTTATAAATTAATTATAGATTTCTTGTTAAAAATCAAATTTTAGTATTTTAGTATTTCCAGGAAGAAAAATGTTAATTTGTTTTGAAGCAGTGAACGCATTCTATTGACTATTTGAGCAACTAAAAGAGGGACACAGATAATGGAGGAAACCTGAATAGAACCTTCTTCAAAACAACCGTTTTCACGTGTATTTTGTTTTTGACTTGGACTAAAATGCTTTTTTGGTTGTAATTTTCAAGTTAAAAGTTTGCTAACTTATATGTTCGAAGGAAATTGGCTGTTATTTAATAGTTAAGAGTTTTTCTAATATTTATTTTAATGCGTAAATTATAATATTTACCTAAATCATAATGAAATTTTCCGGTAAAAATAAGAAGAATTTTAATAAAAGACCAGGAGGGAAAGGTAAATCTACTAATTTTAATAATAAACCTCAAGTTAAAACTCGAAGAGAACTTCGCAAAGATGAAAGACAACGTAAGAAAAACGATAAAGTAAAATCATATTTGAAGCGAGTTAAAAATAACCAGGAATACCGTAAAAACGAAAAGAATCTAAACAAAAACGATACGATTAAAGTTAAAAAAGAAATTTTCTCTGATGATGAGAAGAAAGGTAAATCTAAGTCACACTTGCAACCTGTCCAAATAGAGGAAGAGACGTCTGAGCCTGAAGTCACTTTGACTGATTTATCCAAAGAGAATATGGAAAGTAAACGTGATCAGAAAATTCTTGAAGAACAGATGAGGAATCAGCGACTGCAATCATTGATAGATGCAAATAGAGAAGAGGACAGAGTTATTTCTAGCTTGGAGAAACAGTTGCGACTAAACAAGAGGAAATCTAAATCGTTACCTGCATCATTTATTTCATCTGGTCTAGATTGTATCCTTTTCAATCTTATTTAAATGAACTGTTATTCTTGAGAGCAAATGGCTTCTACTGTTAGTCGAAATTACCGACTTATGACCTGTTATTCAGATTCTATCCTTGTCGTTAGGTGAGAACTGCTTGCACAGTTAACATTTTTAAAAGGATTACTTAATATTTTCTTAGGTAAATCTTAAGTTAATGCTAAGACTAAACTTATTTTTTGACAAAGGGATATTAATTCTCCTATGTACAAATCACATTTATACATCTTTCTTTGATGCATAAATGCAAAAATCTGCATAAAATTACGACTGCTCATGGTCAGAACTTTTTAGTGGGACGAATTTCTTCCCAACATTGTTTATTTTGAATGAAAGGTTACAATATAACATTTTTACATCAAGTTTTTAATTAAATTTTTCTTGTTTTGAGGGTTTTATTTTAATCCAANAAGAAATTTTCTCTGATGATGAGAAGAAAGGTAAATCTAAGTCACACTTGCAACCTGTCCAAATAGAGGAAGAGACGTCTGAGCCTGAAGTCACTTTGACTGATTTATCCAAAGAGAATATGGAAAGTAAACGTGATCAGAAAATTCTTGAAGAACAGATGAGGAATCAGCGACTGCAATCATTGATAGATGCAAATAGAGAAGAGGACAGAGTTATTTCTAGCTTGGAGAAACAGTTGCGACTAAACAAGAGGAAATCTAAATCGTTACCTGCATCATTTATTTCATCTGGTCTAGATTGTATCCTTTTCAATCTTATTTAAATGAACTGTTATTCTTGAGAGCAAATGGCTTCTACTGTTAGTCGAAATTACCGACTTATGACCTGTTATTCAGATTCTATCCTTGTCGTTAGGTGAGAACTGCTTGCACAGTTAACATTTTTAAAAGGATTACTTAATATTTTCTTAGGTAGATCTTAAGTTAATGCTAAGACTAAACTTATTTTTTGACAAAGGGATATTAATTCTCCTATGTACAAATCACACTTATACATCTTTCTTTGATGCATAAATCATACAAATGTAGTGTTTGACTAAGTGTAACAAAAATAAAGTATTTTAAGTATTAATTAATACTAGTAGCATTAACTTCAGATTAGCCGACTACTATTTTGTGAAATATCTGTTGAATCCTGTCTGTTGTATTTTAAGAGATAACATATTGCTGTGAGGATGTTATTGGTTTTTGTGAAATGTGCAACAAACAAAAATTTGGTTTGACCTCGGTCCTTTTTGTTATCTGGCCATAGGTTCGGTCTCAAAGTGGCTGGTTATGCGGGCTGCCACTGTAAATGTATGTTATTGCAGTTTATGTATATTGTGTAAATGTATATTATTGCCCGTTAATCATAACAAATTTAGGCACAGGGTTGTCCGGATTAGCGAGGTTTTAAAAGAACCGGGAAACACTTTATAAAACAATATATGTGTAGGTACTGTATTTGATTTAACATTATTTATGGATAAATTAAAGTTACAGCATGAACGAAATGAACATACATAATATGTACATTCCTACCAGATTCAACAGTTAGCTAAACTGAATACATCATCTTTTAAATTTACATTTTTTAAGTTGTCAGTTTGCACAGGGTCAGCGAGAATGAAGGTAAGATGTGATGATCGTAAGGTATTAGCGGTATAACTTTTATTGTTGCGGGCTTGCATTCTCCATAGAGCATCATCATGATTGCCCAGAATTCAGGATTACCAGAGTAATTAGTAAAATACCTACATTTACTATTAAACGTAAGAATATCATCTCATATAAATGAATGATAATATTTTATGAAGGTTAGAGGAATAATTCTATATAAAGGGCCAGTCAAATGATAAGATTTGAGGTGGGGTGAGAGCTCGTAAGGTGGTGATAGGTATTTTTTTTGTTAATATGTTTTTGTTTATATAAAATTAAATTTATTCATTGATATTTTTTTATATCCTTAAATTATAATGTCAGATATTTTGGATGTTTGCAATCCAGAAAAGATGAAGGATCTTGCTGAATCTGAAAAATACTTACAGGATTCTGGCTCAGAATTTGAAGATGATTTGGCTACTATCAAAGGGCAGAAATCAACCAAAAAGAAAGGGAAAAAAGTATCGAAACAAAAAGATTCTGAATTAAGCAGTGATGATGAGGTTTACAGTGATGAAGATTATCCAACTGATTCTGATGGTGAAGATTCAAATAATAAAAATAAATCTCATAAAATAAATTGTGATAAATTTGGATCCGATGAGGAATTTTCAGACGATAGTTTACTTGATGATCTTCAAGGTGATGATGAAAGTGAAGATGAATTTAATAGTTTAGAAAATTCTGAATCAGAAGATGAAGTCACTGCAAAAAATACGATTTTAAATTCAAAATCGGCTAAAGTCTCTCCTGAAAAATTGAAGAAACGAAAGCATTCTTTGACGGAAAGTAACAAAACTGAGGAAACATCTATTAATAAAACCAAGAAGAAAGTACGCTTAAATATTTCAGGATCAAATGAAGAATCAGATGATGAATCGAAAGGGAAATTTGTTCGTAGTATTGGGAACATGCAAAAGAAATCGAAGAATAAAGAATTGAAAACTGAAACAGGAGACATAAGTGATGATAGCAATGATGATATGTTTAATGAAGAGGATGAAGACTCTGCAAACGAAGGAAAAAGTAATGATGAAGGAAAGGATCAAACTTGGGAAGACATATACGGAAGGACCAGAGACAAACAAGGAAATGTTGTTGAGGTCAGATTCTTTATTATTATTATTATTATGACCTTCTATTTATTTATTTACATTTGCTTTATCGCCAATTCTATTTTTTTCTGATTCATCTCTATTGCTACTATCTGAATTAACAATTTTGTTTTAGGCGAATAAAGGGAAGTATGTTCCTCCAGCACTTAGAGCAAAAGCTCTTGGAGAAAATGCTAAGAAACGAGAAGCCTTTGAGAGACTTTGTAGATTGTTGAAAGGTCTGCTAAATCGTTTAGCCGAATCAAATATGCACGGTATTGCCACTCAAATAGAGGAACTCTATATGAAGAACAGTCGAAATGATATGAATGAGAGTCTTATCAATTTGTACACAGAGGCAATCGTGTCACCAGTTCATACACCAGAACGTTTGATCATGGAACATGCTATGCTAACTTCTATTTTACATGCTAACATTGGTACTGAAGTCGGTAAGTACTGTTCTCATGTGTTTTTATTATTATAAGTAGCAAATTATTTAAATTTTCAGACACTTGCACAATTTTTTTTTTTTTAAATCTTCCTTGACTTTTTCAATTCTTAAGTAGTTAAATTTGGAAGCCTCACTTTTGTGTTATTTTGAATCCTCCTTGAATAATATCTCGCCATAAATATCCATTAGACCTTATATTTTACTTACATTTAACATTTTTACATGATATTCGTAATAATAATAACTTCAAATATTTTATGAATTTTTAAAACTTAACAAAGGAGTAAGAAACAATTCAGGTGTTCTCATGATGTTCTGTTTTAGGTGCTTATATTCTACAAACGTTTGTCACAAATTTTAACAAACTTCTCAATGAGGGAACTGAAATGGGCGATAAGAGATTGGACAACTTGCTTGCCTTCATCTGTCACCTTTACACGTTTAAAGTAAATCCTTATTAAGTTGATTATCAATTTATTAAAATTTCCTGTGAGTGAACCATCTGTAGGATTTCAAATATACAGTTGAACCTCGATAAGAATTGTCTCAAGGGGATTAAGGAAACAGTCTTGTTATCGAGGTGCTCTTTTTGTTGAAGGTTGTGTTATCAAGGTTATTTTGGCTATTAGTCGTGTTATAGAGGTAAATAAAATGTTGGGAGCGGGGTGGGGGTGGGGTTTTCAAGTCTAGACTTGTTCAAGGTCGACCCATTCCTATATAAAGTCGCATTAGGAGGTTCTGAGTTATGTTGAGAATTAAAAAAAAAAAAAAAAAAAAAAAAAAAAAAAAAAAAAAAAAAAAAACGTGTTATTGACGTTGTTTGGATAATAATATTCGCGTTATAGAGGTTAATTTAACAATATGTGCAATAGTAATCTCAAGATTTGAAAATTGCACTTGTAATTATATTAATATTGAAGGTCGTGTAAGCGAGGTTCTACTGTATATGCACAATTTTTTTTCTAATATTAGCTCTCTCTCAAATTGGAGTGGTCAATGATTTTGCCTATGTTGATTTGCATCAAATTTGAAAAACATATAGGTACTTTATTTTATCTTAAAATTTGTTACCCTGTATTTTTTGTGCACCTACCGTTATGGAGGACTGTTAACTAAACAGGTAAATCTATTTTTACCAAACTATAGAATGTTAAATTTTAGTGTCACATGCCTTTTTTTTTGTTAACCCTTTGAGGACTGTAAGCGGAGATCTCCGCGGTCGAAAAAAAGTGCCACTAGGACTGTAAGCGGAGATCTCCGCGACGAGTTTTTTTTTCCTTTTCTCTTACATTTATGCCCGGGACTGTTTAGTAAGAGACATTTAGCGCTTTCTAGTGGCAGACCGAGGTATTATATGCTTTTTAAAAGAGTCGTATAGATAGAGCTGGGGTATCTATTGCGTTATAAGAAGGAACAGCNTAGAAAAAAAAAAATATAGATATATAAATATATCAATATATAGTCACAACTATATAGAATAAAATACAAAAAGATTTTTGTGATTAAAAGGAAGATTGTGGAAGGTATAACGTAAAAAGTAACGTGTCTCAAAAGAGAGAGAGTATGAATGGATGGTAGAAAAAGCGCTAGTCCTGGGGGTTCAAGTAGGAAAAAATACACGCCGTCCACAGGGAACATATTCATATAAACCAGTCAGTCCTGAAAGGGTTAAATGTACTCTTATATTGTTACACAGGTATTTGATAACAGTTTACTGTATGACATCCTTGGAGTTCTCTGTGATAGGTTTAAAGAGAAGGATATAGATTTGATTCTAGTTGTGCTGAGAAATGTAGGATTCAGTTTAAGGAAAGATGATCCTATCGCCCTCAAGGAATTGGTTCTAAGGATTCAGCGCCTTGCAAATCAAGCGGCTCAACTAAAAAATGAGTAAGTTACTGAACGGATATATATGGTTGAGATACTTGTTTCAGTTGAAATAATTCATTGCGCATCAATCTCAAAAAGCAAAATTACTCAGTCAATTGTAAAAATAAATTAAATTATAAGTAATATGTAGGCGTTGTTTGGCTCTATAATTTAATTAAGCGTAAATTCAATAAATTAAACTTGTGGCCCAACATTGGGACAAGCGCCACTGAGCAAACTGTGCGGGGGAAGCATTTAAACAATATCAACTCATTCTGCTCTCAACTAGGACTAATTTTGCTTGTAAGATCAATTCTTTAATTTTATAATTTATCTGTAAAAATGTGTAACCAATTTTTGTCTTTATAAATAATTAAAATTTACATATAATGTAAGTTTGCATTTTTTATGGTTATTTTAATATATACATATTTCTCTTCTTTAGTTCTCGTGTGAATTTTATGCTGGATGTTCTTCTTAAGATCAAGAATAACAATATGTCTAAGCTGCCTCAGTATGATCCGAGCCATAGCGAGCATCTCAAGAAACTTATTAAAACAATGATACGGAAGGGCAATTATGTCACTGAACTTAAAATATCATTGCAGGATCTTCTTCAAGGTTTGATACTTATTAAGACAGTACATCATTTTTAAAAAAAATGCTAACATAATAATTGTAAATAAAGCTTTTTAAATTGGAGTCTAAATTAAAAATGTTTATCACTAAATATAGATGTTCTGAGAATAGTGTAGTTGGTAAATATTTATTGATAAGCTAACATTGTTGATAAAAAAATAATATTAATCATCTGTTTAATTTTTGTTGCCGCAATGCAGCTGATGAGAGAGGCAGGTGGTGGATCGTGGGTTCAGCCTGGACAGGTCCATCTGGAACTGAAGAAACTTCCGTTGAAGGAAATCCTGGACAGCCGCATCTCCCTACAATGTCAGACCATCTAACTCAGTTAGCTAAGAAACTCAGGATAAACACTGATATCAGAAAGAATATATTCTGCATTCTAATGACAGCTGAGGTAAATTTAATGTATAAACAGTGCAAGTTACCAAAAAGGATTGACGTCAACTTTTTTCATGATGTTTATTGTTTATGAGTATTACCTTGTATCTTGTATTATAAAAATCAAATTATATTGTTTTCTTCTGTTTTACTTAGGATTTTGAAGATGCTTTTGAAAAGTTGCATAAACTTGGATTGAAAGGCCAGACTATGAATGAAATAGTTCACGTTCTTCTTCACTGTCTTCTACAAGAGAAGGAATATAATCATTATTATGCTCTTATTGCAAACAGATTTTCGCAGACTGACAGGAAATATAGGGTATAACATCGAATTAATTAAACATTGCATTATTTAACTTCTTTGCACTTGTAATTGAGGTGTTCAAGCTCCTGGATAATTAGAGCAACATTTAATACTTTTGAATATAAGATAGCGGGATTTACCTGTTTGTATATGAAATTTTTTACTCAGTGCCGGTACTGTGCTTTTTCCTGCACAGTGGTGTAGGAGGGGAGGGATAGGTGTCATGTAACAAAAACGTGAAGTTAAAAAGAAGCGTTTTAAAATCAACTAGATTGAAATCAACCAAATAAAATAGTATGAATAAAAATTATTTTCTTTCTTTTAAAGTGTTTTTAAGTGCTTGCAAAGTTATGAAGTTTACAGATCTAGAAATATAATTTTTTAATAGACAAAATTGATAGCCCAGATTCCCAGATAACCATTTTGTTTCATTAATGACACGTTTTAAATGTTAGCAAAATATTCTGAGTCGACGGCATGTCCGACTTCCCCTCAGTTTGAAAAACTTCAGATTTTGTCTCAGAACAGAAGCCACTTGGAATATTTTTGGGAGCCATATTTTGCTCTAAGGGGTGTATATGAATTAAATTTTATAATATTGTATTTATTAATTTATCACTAGAGCAAGATTTCCTATTTTTATGTTTAGATGGTGGTGCAGTACTCTCTTTGGGATAAGTTTAAAGAGGTGGAAAATATGAAATCATTTCAAGTAACCAATTTGGCTAAGTTCCTTGCTTACCTCTTTATTGAAGGAACTCTACCTCTTTCAGTACTAAAGGTAATATCGAGAATAATGTGTGATGTTTTTCTAATGGTTTATATTATTTTTAATCAAATTATACTATATTCTTATTCTAATGGCAGGTCAATAACTTGTTGAATATTATTTTTTTAGGTTATTCAACTTGTGGAAATGACTAAAGGTAATGTAAGGTTGATACGTCAAATTCTTCTCTCTATACTTTATCATAAGGATGAAGCAACAGCTGCCAGTGTGTTTGTTCGGCTCAATAAATCCACAAAACTTCATCTCTTCAGAGAAGGACTCCGGCTTTTCTTACATCATTTCCTTCTCAAGAACATGAAACAGACCGATCAGGACTACGAGTTTCTTAAAAATAGAATAACAATGGCTGATAGGGCATTACAAGCTCAGGCATACTAGCACATAAATGTCATCAAATTAGTGATGTAAATAATTTTATCTTTACAAAACTCATCTATGTAAATATTTTAACTTGTAAATATTGTATAAAAGTAAACCTTTTTTACTCCTTTGTTTTACACTCAAAATATCATAGATCTAAGAAATTTTAATTCTTCACTTCATATGAAAAAAATCGTTTTCAAAATTAAAAAAAAAAAAAATTCAGGAATTTTGTCTGAAGTTGGACTGATTTTTTATTTATTTACTTTTTGATGGTTTGTTACACCAATTTAGCTTTATATTCTCTTGAGAAACATTTGTTGGGGCAGAGTTTAAAATGGGATAAAAAAAAGTTCTCATTTATCCTTGACTGTGATTTCAGCTTCTTCTTGTTACACATCAGCTATTTCATAACCCCAACAGCTGTGGAACTGTGGATTTTACTACCACCAATGACTATTATAAATGTTTTATACACAGCTGTATGAGATTCAGGAGTGAAACTTTCCAATTTTGTTTAAAAAACTTGACTATTGCTGACAGTTTTTAATACTCTTGAGGGTCAATACAGTAAACCCTATAAGGGATGCATTTTTACAACATATTATGGAGTATTCTAATGCATATTCATTTAATATGTTTTGACCAAATACTATATGTAGTAATCTGTAGAGATAAGGTGCCAGATAGCAAATCAAATATGCATAAATATCAAAATTGCACTATTGCAGTCTTGTTAAGAAAAAAAGATATTGATGACAGGGTGGGAGTTGTAATGCTCAACCGAGCTTCTCATTGGTTTTCCAACCCAATTTTGAAATATCTATTGCTGGCATCAGGGCTCTTCATTTCTTAACAAGAATGTTGTATATTTACACAAAAGTTTTACTTTTTTTTTTTTTTTTTTTTTTAGTTTTTAGTAGTTTTCTTACTACCGAAAGATTAAATTTTAAATAATTCAAATTACAATTATCAATAACTACGGGAGACATACATGGGAAAGAGCACCTGCACGGAAAATAGCAGGTCCCGTGGTTCGAGTCCCGGTGCGGGGGTCTATTTTTTTCTGTATGTCTCTCGTAGTTATTGACAATTGTAATTTGAATTATAACAAAAGTTTTAATAAAAATGTATAATTTTTAAATTAAATATTTAATTAAAAAAAGGTTAAACAAAGAAGTAGGCTATGCTTAATTTCATTTATTTTTTTGCATTTATATTATTTGTACAACACATCTAAGATTTTGTAATACAGTTACAGTAGTGGGTTTTCATTTTTACTGCTTAAATAGAACTAAAATAAAACCATATTGTCTTAATCTTGTTGGTTGCTAATACAAAGCTATTATTTTCCTGAATAGTACAAAAATACTTTAATTAATATCCCTCGAATGAGAATGAATGTCATTTCCACTAACAGTTAAAAATAAAACACAAGAGTGAAATGGTCTTGAGATTCCATTGTAAAGTAGCATGAAAACTAAAATAAGATAAACTTTTTATAACTTCATTCCATTCATAATATCATGAGCAATGTGATTGAAGGCTTAATGAATGATAACTTAAGATATGAATGAAAAAGAACTAAATATAAAAAAACTAATTGAACGTGGAAAAGTGATGTAGATATGGAAAGAGTTATTTCAAAATGAAATGTAAGTCGCCAAATGTATTAGCTCAGAATTTAAGTAAGACTAAAATTCCACTCTGAAAAAAATGTCTCTTTCCTCATTTCAGGTCCCTTTTACCACATAACTGAACCCTAATATAGCCAACTAAAATCATTGAAATAAAAATAGAGAAATATTGATAAAATTTAACACACGAAAATAACAGTACAGCTATTTAAAAATATAATTACTTTTTTTTACTTTAAAATGACATGGTATATTTTTGTTTTTAACATTAATCTAGAGAACTTTAAGGTGACAACGGTGGATGTAGTAATGCTCTAAGCAGAACATAGCAATTGAAGAATGTGTGGTTTTGAGTCTTCTTTTTCCCAGCAGAGACAAGGTGTATAATCTCTCATAATAAGAAGATGGTAAGAAGTACATCAATGGTTTAAGTCTTTTTAACAAGCATGTTCTCCAGAGTACCATTTTCATAGAGTAATTTGACATCAGTTCCTCCTCCAATACATTCTCCGTTGAAGAATACCCTTGGCACCTAGACAGAGAACAAAAATAATTGTGGTGGTACATGTTTTTATTATTATTATTATCATTGTCAAATTAATCCAAGCTAAGTCCAAAGAATGGAACAATATGGATAATGATATAGACACTACCGCCCACCAAAAGGTTTATGTCAGTGGCGGCTCGTGCTTAGGTTCACTGGTTCAGTGAACCCCCAAGCAAATATTTAATAACACAATATTTTAAGAAATATAAATATGTATTTAGTTCTTGGTTTCATAAATCTAATAAAATAGGATGAAAATGCTGGAGGGAGATACAAGTTACAATGCCCGGCTCTAGAAGCATCTATAACAGCGCCCAGTTCAAATGAGTGATTATGTGGAACTGAACCAATGTATGAACCCCCTAAGCCTAGCCTGGCGGTAAAGGACGCGGGAGGGGGCAGGCAGGTATTAACATCGCTTGGAACTGCAAACTCGGTGCAGTTCAACTTCCGACGCCACCCGAAGGAATCCGAACAGCCGAGTGTGGCGAGACTTTGGGCCCTTGGACACTATTTCACGTCACACCTCTACCTCACCACAACACATACAGTACAGTAGGCTGAGCAGTGACACCGCTGATTTATTCTTTTTATTCTTACACGAGTTTTGTTTTAAATCCCCCCTAAGAATAAAAATATGTACATACTTACTTACTGTACATAATTTTTGTAAATATTTATTATTGTTTGTTCAAATGTAATTAAAAGTCCAATTTTCACAGAAAGGCAGTTGTTTCAATTCATATATTACAAAAAAGAACTATACTTTTTCTACCTATGAAAAAAGTTAAGTTAAAAAAAAAATCGGTCCGAGACAACTCAGAAAAACTTTCTCATATATGTACATTTAATTACTATTGGAAATATCATATAAAATTATCATAAAAATAATTTCTCCCGGGCGGGGAGTCGAACCCGGGCTCTCTCCGTCCGTGTTTTAAGCTATTTTCTCCGGAACTAGATTTTTCCCGGGAAAACGGCTTATATCATTAGATTCGTATTTAAATGGACTACATTTGAGATTTTTTTAATAAAAATCGTCGGAGCCGTTTTCGAGAAATAATTTTATTTCACGTTTTTTCAGGTTCTAGGTTTGAACCCCCAAGTTAATGTTTCACCAGCCGCCACTGGTTTATGTTTAATAACAAAATAAACAGAAGGTCTGAGGAGTACTTTCTCTAGTTTCAAATTAAAAGATAAAACAATTTTGAACTTTCAAAAATTCTATAATGATTATGTGGGGAATTCTTTAACCCATCAAATGCGTAATCCAATTCATGAACCTACGTTAGTGATGGAATAAAATCTACACGATTTTAAAAGTTAATTTAAAAAAAAAATTAAAAATGTTTGGATCCACTGTGGATACAAATGTAAGCGGGCCTAACGGAGCCTTCCAAGATGGTTCTACTCGAGGCACGGAGGATTCAGCTACTGAGGGCTTGGATCAACTGTGGTTTCATTCGTCACCAGCCTTAGCCCGGCATGAATCCAGAGTGGATTCATCCAGTAGTAGTAGTAGTAGTCTAGTACTTCCTACTAGAACGGGTAGGACGAACCACTTGTTGTAAAAAAACTTAGTAGTAGTAGTAGTAGTCTAGTACTTCCTACTAGAACGGGTAGGACGAACCACTTGTTCGAACCTTGCAATTAGGCTATCACTTAGGCCCTTTGTACGCCCCGTGGTGGAGAGTTCCAGTTACTTCACACATCATACATTTGTACATTGTTCCGCCGAAGCGAGTATGGTGTGGTCATTAGTAAGCTATATAAGCGAGCGTCAAAGTGTGGGGGAAGAGTCGCCCTGCTCCGTCCTCGAACCATAGATACCAATTACATCATCATGACACGGATCGGACCCACATCAAAGAGTGGTGGAAGAGTCCCCATAAAGGGTGTCCCTCTCCCTGCACCGTCTGCGATTCATTGATGCAATTCAGAGTATCATGGCATGGGATCGAACCCACGACCTCGAGTTGCATTGACTCAGTGATAGCTGCGTGGTGTTTTTAGTACCTTGGCCACCCTGGCTCCCACGTGGATTCATCCACAATGGGTTAACAGTGATCGTTAAAATATTGTAAAATGACTCACAGTCCTTGCTCCAGTCATCTCCTTTAGAATGTCCTGTATGCGGTCTCCATCACTCCTCTTGTCCAGCTCTATTACAGTGAATGACTTTCCAAGTTTGATAAAGGGCTATAAACAAAAAAGAACATAAACATCCAGATTTTTAGAAAGTTTAATTTACCACTGAAATAACAAAACATGTATTAGAAACAATTATTGGGATTGGGAAAGATTATTGGGAGTCCAAAATATAGTCTAAAACTGTAAGCATTTTTTTCTTCTAAACTGTGGTTAACACCAGTGACCACTTATTGAATTAGCAGGCCAAAGACTATTTCCTAAATTGAGTTGAACTCTGACTATTCAGAATAACAAAAATGTAACTTCAATCTCAACCCAGCCATCAATTATTATATGTAGCATAGGTAAGTAGTTCTTTTACAAAAGAAAGGGGTGCGCGGATTAATATTAACATGAGGAGGCACCCCTTTTAGAGGGACACAACTTATTCTGTTTTAAATGCCTACTCAACACGTAAAATAAATATGAAAAGATTTGCACAAAAAATACTATAGTACATATTTTTATTTTTTTTTATTATAAAATATGGTTGTTTAGTCTCATATTGGCAAGCACAAAATGACAAAATAATTTTCATATATTTACTTTTTTATCGTTATATTTTTCAATACAGGTACCATTTTAATTTATTTGGAATCATATTATATATAAATTTTGCTAATATTAGCGTAATAATAAAATTCAAGTAAAAGTTGTGTGGGTCCCCTTTTACCAGCTTTAATCTTTATTACTGTGAAGCCGATTGTAACATGAACTTTATGATAATGGAAAACTGATTCAAAATAAAATTCTTAAGTATTTTATAAATTTAATTAACAATGCAAACAATTTAAAAAGCACAACCAACTAAAAACAAAAATACTCACATCCTTTGCCATGGTGCAGTAGGGGCAATAAGTCTTGGAGAAGATGACAACATCATCATTCTTGATAGTGTCCCTTACAAATTGTGCCAGCTCCCCAGACATGTCTACAGGAGCACTCGAACCTAAACCCATTTAGATAAAGAGACAGCGATGCCAGAGAAGCTTTTATCTATTAATCTATATAACCACATATCAGTCAACATTTGATAACCCACAACAAGACACAATCATTAAACAAACAAATTCATTGAAATAATATGTATAAGATTGTAAAAAGCTTTCCCCATGAGTCATACCAACCATATTAAATAATGGTTAAACAAATTGTTTAGATAAAACTTTTACAATAAGTATAAAATAGATCAAATTAATATATGCCTTAGGTATGACTCATTTAAATAATTGACAAAAAAACAAAACCACAGAAAACGTTATCATGAGTGGTTTACACTTAAGATAATTAACAACTAATTAAAATAAATACTCGTTACCCTTACTATTTTTAAAATGTCAACGAAAAAATTTAATTAAAAAAAAATTCTCCCAATTAGTGTGACACACAGCTTCTAAGCGTTCTGTTTTGTATACTTTAACGATTTTATACTATTAAAACCTATTATTGTCAAATTTCATTTTCCTACGTTTTTTAAAACTGTAAAAATTGTTTAATTTTTTAGATTAATTAAATTATCAATTAGCACAATTTAAGGAGCACATACGGTTGAAATTAATATGGGCCATCAGCAGGTTACTTTCGATAAACCATCATAAAAATCAGATAAGTAAAAAATAATAAATAAAATAGCTTAGTACAAGATAAGTAAAAGAGCTTTTGATGATGTAGGTGTAAAAAAATGTATGTTGTGTGCATGTGGAAGAAAAACAAATAGGCGCAGAAGGTTGAATCTTATATGGGAATTATCTCAATAATTATGACCTACCATCCACATATCAATAAAATCAGATAAGTAGCTTTTAAGACAGATAAAACCAAAAATGTTCCCTGACAATCACATAATAGCTTCTGTTACCTTCAGTACGCTTAGCAGCAATAATAAAATAAAAGTCGGATAATGTATTACCTTATTAAATATAAATTTCATGGATACAAAGAATGAATTTTAATAATTTTACAAATTTCTAAAATTAAAGTTGCATTAAATAATTACTAAGATCATTCCTGTCATAAAATGAAGTTTTAATAATATTGGATTCCTATTAATTATTAACAAGTTAGGCAAATAAAAAATATGTAGTAAATAAAAAGTAGGTTCAGATGGATTAGAGGCATTCCTTTCGATAATCCACAAATAATGTGGGAGGCAAGATCCTCTAGTAGGTAATCCCTTTAAGCGTTAAAAACCGAGCCCAGATTAAAGCTATTTGACACCATATGATACAAAAGGACTGATTAAATAAGTACTTATGCTTTATTAACTATGGATAAAAATTCAATGTTGCTAAAACAAACTTTTCTTCAAATCCTAACATCTAAGCAGTTTTCCAACAAGCACACGTTTTCCAATATTATTCATCTTTTCAAACATATAAAATATACAGCATTAATACTTAGTGCCATGATAGCAATTCATCAAAACATACAAAATTTTTAATTTTGTATGTATTTTATTAAATTTTTAATTTAATAAAACCTTCTTAATTTTAATTTTTTGTAAATTGGTAAGAGAAAAACTAAATCTCATACAAATAGGCTGTTATTAGGGTCAAATAGAGATTGAGGTTAGATATACAAAAGAAATAATCAGGAATTTTCTTATTTTAAATTAGAGTGCATAGTTGTTAAAAAATTAAGAATACTTTCATAAAAAAAAAAGTTAAAAAAAAAATACATTGTGTTTACAAGATGCTACAACCTGGATTGTTTTTATAATGTAAAAACGAAAAGTTTACCCAACAAAAAGTAAATCGGAATATTAGAAATAGATGGGCCAAATAGTGAAGATTTACCGATTATATCCCTTTGTCAACCAGTACATTTGTATGATTTAAACATTTGAGAACTTATACAGGGTGGGAAAAAAAACTGCACTTTTTTGAACACTTATAGCTCAGTTTCTGTAGTAAATAGAGATATGGGGTTGGCAGGGTCTGAGAACTACATTCTTCTACTCCAAATTTCATATCTATAACTTTAAAAACGATTGTCTTAAAAAAAGTCGTCCGGAGTGATCTTGTCTGATATTATAGTTTTGATAGCATAAATAACCACATATTGGAAGGGAGGGGGTTCTTTGTAGGTAAGTGGGAGGAATCCCTCAGGGTAATAACAAACTTTGAAGATGGGTTTATCACAATTTTGCCAAAAATTAAATATCAAATGCTATATTACACATTTATGCAAGATGTTACCCCGTCCCATCGCTCAAGAGAATTGCACTGACTTTAGGCATAGGATTCAACAATTATTATTAGGAAGAACAATTGTTATTTGATAGAAAAATACTTACTGACGGCAATAAAATCTCTTAAAAAGAATGGAGAAAAAGAAAAAACAAATCTATTCTCTCGGTAAATCTGCACATAAACACCTATTTATTTAAATTTTCCGATTCAGGTTTTTTTTTTAACTGTTCCATTTTTAAATTTAACAACTTTAGACCTGGTGTTGGTTTTTTTTAGAAAAAAAGTATAAAATATCTACTCACGTAAATATGGGAAATGTTAAAATTGGAGTTTTCTACAGGTATAGAGAACAGGAGGATTTCAGCTATCCTGAGTGTTCCCCACCCGTAGAAAACCCCAATTTTAACATTTCTCGTATTTACGTGAGTGGATATTTGATATTTTTGTGTGGATATGTGTATTTGCAACCGTTTGGTTCTCTAGTCTAACAACTATACTCCCCGTCAAAATTTAACGCACCACCTTTTATATATCTCGGTTTTGACTATCTCTAATTTGCACTGATGATTAATAAGTCATTAATCATCATCATCATTCATCATCTCATATTTAATCATCATAGTTAATCGTATTTAATCATCATCATTAATTATATTTAACCATTATAATTATTTATACTTAATCATCATCATTAATGATTCAATGTTATTTGCCATTGATTAAGTGAGAGCTCTCACGTATTTATTACATTAATACAGTTGTTTGTTTGTATCAACGTGCATACACCTCCAAATTTAACTATGGAGGAAGCGATTAAACCCGTAGTGATGGGTTAAGAAAGGCTTTTCTCAAAAGGTTGGTTGTCGACTAGGAGTGCATCTCACAACAACCAGCCGAGCTTTTCGGCGGTTCCAGGAGTGTGGATATGCTTGACAGAGGTGAAATAGGTCCTCCCGAGATGAAAACTATAGAAAAAAGATCCTAATTCAACGGCTTTTGTATAAGCATAAACATATAAAAGTGGTGCGTTAATTTTGACGGGGAGTTTATTAAAACAAAGATATTTTTAGACCAATTTACTTTGGGACAAAAGAATAACACACTATTATATACAAAAGTGTGATATGCCTTTGTCCTAAAGTATATCACACTAAATATCCCTTTGTCGTAATCAGTGACGGAACAAGGGTGGGGCAACCGGGGCAGTCGCCTGAGGCGCGAGCCTGGGGGGCGCCAAATTGTTAAAGAAAATAGTACAAATCGGCTTACTGGACTAAAGCGCAGGGCGCTAAATTATGTTAAAAGTGGGTCGGGGGTGTAAACAAAGTAATATAAACTCGTAATAAACAGCTTGGTTTTCCGGTGGAATCCGCGTCTCGAAGGGGATGAAGTACGTCGGACTTCATCCCCTTCGAGACGCGGATTCCACCGGAAAACCAAGCTGTTTATTACGAGTCTACCCGCGGAAGCCTACGCACCAAGTTAATATAAACTCTCCTGTTTATAAAAGTACGACGCAGAAACGAATTTGGTGATTAAAGATAGCTGAATATTAGAACACTATCTCTGGTGGTAATTGGAAATACATTGCGCTTGGTAATAAATCGCCCAATAGATCGCGAGAACATGTTATCCAAGAATTCTTCTTTGTGATAATGTATAAAATGGCCGAGGGAGAATTTTATAAGTGCAATTAAACGATTTTGTTAAAATTATAAAACAATTATTTGTGGTTTTGTGTTTGTGCATCCAATACGAAGGTTTGTAGCCATCCTGAGCGAATTCCCCGCCCTTAGATAACCCCTATTTTCAAAACCGCCAGGTCTAAAGTTGTTAAATTTAAAAAAAGGAACACTTTTAAAAAACCACAAAGTCAGTCGTACAATTTAAAATGATTGGGTGTTCAGTTCAAGAGCAGATTTACCACAAAAATTAACAATTAACAGTGTAATGATATGAAGCAGGTTTGGCGCCCCGTGCGCCTGCACGGGCCTCGGGCGCCCCTGTCTATATAAGAGAGCTGAGATCCCTTTGTCAAAAAATACATTGAAGCGAGAGTCTGCCTACTTTTCTTTCAACATTTTGTTTGCCTACAGTTTTACAACATTTATAACTAAGCATAACCCTATAACAAGAAATATATTTTAGGGTCAATAAGTCACTGATTGTAGGACTGTCATTAAGGAAATATCTTAAACAAGAACAGAACAAGGTGTTACAAATGAGTGTTTTTAAATGGAAAAACTTTAGAATACTTTTTTTAAGCCCGCAACACACAATTTTATTTATTCATTGTTTTATTAGGGTGTCAGACAACCACACTTTTTTATTCTATTCTTATCAGTATTGTGAAAAGTATAATAAAATGTATTTATAAATTATAATAACATTTTGTTTAATAAATTGTGCAGTGAAGGGGCAAAGTTTATTCTATACTTCTAAATTTATGACGAAAGTTAATCTAGTAAAAAAAAAAAAAAAAAAGAGTGTGTTGCGGGCTTGGTTCCCGTATTCTCAATTTTAGCTGTTTTAAGTACCTATACCTTCAACAAGAAATATTTTAGAAGCTATGACAATACCTTATATTTTTTTATATTTACCTATTAATATTTTATATTTTTACCTAGGAATTACAAGCTTTATATTTTTTTTTATATTTTACCTATATTATTTTTACTTATTTTTTTACCTAGGAATTACAAGCTTACCGAGTTGTATCTTTTTAAAGACCAAAGGTCAAGTTTAAAAGAATTTCAGAAGATCAATTATTCTACATTAACATGTGTTATCTTACTGTTTCTCGAAGGTATTTTACTTGAGCCCTGTCCGGTTCCTGCGGCCCTTCTTTTACTGGGTGGTGGTTTGGGACTACTCCCGGTTGAACTCCGAGAGGACGAGTTCTGCGATCGATTCGTTGTTGAATTATTTGCTATTGCTGACATCCTATACAATTTATTAGATTCGCGACTCATAATATAATTGGCGTAAGTGTAAAACGGAATTTGGAAAAGGGAATTAAAAGTAATTTTAAAATAACGAGCGAACATCAACCCGAAATAGAAAGAATCTCGCTTTAAATCCTTGCTTCATGTTAACGTGAATTAAAAAAAAAATAATAAAAAAAATGGACAAATTAAAATAAAAACAAATGTATTTTGACGAGTACTCCATACCTTTTTTTAAATAGAAGAGTTGAAGAAGTCGTAGAAACAAAAATAAACCTAAATAATTCCTAATTAATAAATAAAGAACGTACAATACAAAAATAATAGAGAAAAAACAAGATTTGAATGAGAACAAATTCAGATTGTGCTACGACACGATTACATACATGGACAAAGTCAAAAAGGAAAGTTTGGGAATGCAGTCAAACCCGGTTTCAATCGAGTTATGTGTTGATGGTTTGTAACAGGGAAATTACTTCCTGTCTTTTTATTTTGAAGTTACAGTTTAGTTTTATCTTCTTTTTTGGGTGCAAACAAATAAAATATTTCTATTTTATCTTTATTAAAAAAAAGTGTTAATATTAAAATTAAATTTAATAATTTATTTTAATTAACCCTTTACTTATCCCTTTAATATACAGTCTTCTTTGACTATACNTTCTAAGACTTATATCATACTTAAACCGCTGTAGAGTTTAAAAAAATGGTTTAACTGGCTATGAGTTTATATTCAGTGATAGAGTTAAATATTTAATATTTATATTTAGTGTTAGAGTTAAATATTTAATATTTATATATAGTGTTGTCTACATCTGCCAGTCCTGGGTTTATGGATGGCTGAGTTGATACGACTTAATATCAACAATATTAACTAATATTTCTCTATTATTCTCCAATCAATTTGGTCTTTATGACTCTAGTCAAACAACTAAGTCCCAAGGTGGCTAGTGACTGTTTAAGAGGACTACTGTATTTATTAAAAAAAAAAAAAAAAATCAGAATTTTGTTGATAACTGCGACAGTTACTAACTAAACTTATTTTTTCTTCAACAATTCAGAATTTATTGTGATAAAGCTAGAGGTTGGGCACTTGACCAAAAATACTTATTCTTTATTATATCACTGCACTAGGGGTTAAATAAACATGGATTGGATTCACAATAAGAACATTTTCTATATATTTCATTATAGAGAAATATGTTGCTTGGGTTGGTCTTAAATGCCATATATTTGATCATTTGTTCTCTAGTAAAAACTAGAAGTTAGTTTATAGAAGAAAAAAAATGTCTGGACCCCTTATTAATAAATTACTTTTTAACCACCATTTCTATTGCATTAAACTAAAGTTTTGAAAAGGAAGAGTCCAAAGTTAAAAGTGTAGACTAGAGGGAATTATGAAAAGAGTATTAAAAAAAACAGGGCCAGTTTTTAGGTTTCTGTACAAAGTACAAATATAAACCTTATATAACAGCTCTCTCTGTCTGTTGCTTGTTTCAATTCATAAGCTACTATAGCTAGGAACATGAAATTCGGCACACAGGTGCATCTCGGCATTTGTGACAACTGGACACTTTTTCGATTTTTCACACCTAATATTTTCAAGATGGCAGGTGACTAAAAAAAATGTTTTTAGTCACCATGACATGTTATACATCAAAAGGTCTCGAAGAGCAGAAAAAGAACATGCAACTATTCAAATTTTACAGCATTGATGCATATAAATATCTACACAGTACTGCTTCACAGTTTTTATACTATGTAGTAGAACAAAGAAGGTTTAAGGAAACACCCTCGCCATACTTTTTCCTAACAATTTTTCTTTTGACTTTTTAGGTTTCTTCAGACTATGTCAGCATAAGCAATGGAAGCAATTTGATTTTTCTTTTTGCCAAAATGGATTTTTACAAATATCCGGCCCAAAGAACCAACAAAAATTATGTACTTTACTGATGAATATTAAAGAAGGATTAAACCCTGCCAGGAAACGCTGATTGTATAGTGGAAGAAAGGATGGTGGTATTGTGAACTGTTAACAATAGCATGTATTAAATTTAATTTGGAATATTTTATACTAGGCTTAAGGCAGAGAACACAAAATATAAGTTTGTCTGGTAGGTAAGACTTTATTCTAAGACTTACCTAGGAATCTGCCAGTTCTGGATTCATGGATGGCTGTGTTGATACGACTTAATAATTAACTAATATTTCTCTATGATTCTCCAATCTATTTGGTCTTTATGACACTAGTCAAACTCCGGATACTGTTATTTCTCCTTTAATCATTATCATTATCATTAATTCAATTTTTTTTGGTAGTTTTCATGCTACGAAAAGTTTAAATTCATTTAAATCAAATTATAATCATTATTAACACTGGGAGACAGACAGAGAAAAATAGACTCCAGCGCCAGGATTTGAACCACCTATGGGGAATAGTTATCGGTTTCGGCAGAGAAAAATCATTCTCCTGCGTAGCTTAGTTGGTTAGAGCACTTTACTGGAAATACAGAGGCCCGTGGATCAAATCCCGGCACTGGAGTCTATTGTTCTCTGTCTATCTCCCAGTGTTAATAATGATTATAATTTTATTCAAATTATCATTAATTTTATCTAAACTGGGATAATTTTTCACCTCCAGCTTATTAATAATAATCAGTTTGCAAACATTCACAGAAAAAAAACATTCCAAGAAAGAGGTAGAACACATTTTAAATACCTAAAATTTCTAGGAATGCAAGGATAAGATTTGCAGGATATTCTACAATAAGAAAACAATGTGGGATAATATTTGTTATATTTTGATTACACCAAGTCCTTGATATCAAAGATTGGTAAAATTCCATAAGCAGAATACAATAATAATAATAGTAAAATTAAGAAAAGAATAATTAACAAAAAATAGTTACAAATAAAAAGAGAAAATGATTAACAAATTTTATTACACAAACAAATCAGAATAAAAATCCACTCTGATTTAACTATTTCTGCTTAGAATACTTCAATTTTACATAAGGTAATTTGGTGTGGATGAAGATACTATCAGGACCTAAGTTAACATGTATTCTTAAAGATGCCCAGTAAAAAAAAATCAAATTAAAAATATTATCATTTAAATTGACATGTTTATAATTAAACAAATAATACAAAACATAATTATTTAGTCGATAAACCCCTCAAAAATTGAGTACACATAAATTAATTATATATTATAAAAATTTAAATATATATACTTAGACTAATATAAATGTTATGTATGTAAGCTTAGGGGGGTCTAATAAAGGCTTTGAATATGAAGCTTTTCAGTCGAGACTCATATTATCATCATCCTCACGGGGAGATTTCTCTGTGGTTTTAGCTTTTTCTTCTGACTGAGGAGTGTTGCCTGAGTTTGGAGACTGTGTGGTTGAACCAGCTGACGCTCCTCCAGTTGAACCAGCGTTGGAAATATTGGCAGCTTGAAGTGCTTTTACAAAGTCTTCCATATTGCCTTGAGCAGCAGCAGAGACTGCTTCATCTCCTACTTCAAACTGAGATACTACTGGCCCCAATTGACCAGACTGCAGGGCATTACTGAACATGCTTACAGCCTGCAATAAAAAGAAAATAAATACATAGAAAATAACCTCAACTATCTCATAAACAGTCTTTAGATGTCTTGGAAAAATAATTTAGTTATACCCACTCAATATGTGAGTGCATATAACAGCAGATCCATATTTAGAACTTTTACAGTAAAGAAACATAAAGGCAAAATGAATTTCCCAAATCATTTGCCAATGTCAAGAACATTTACGTTATCTCATACCACGACCCCGCAAAAGAGTCCAATTTTAACAAAGAATGTATTCATACAATGACTGATAATTATAACAAGCCTACAAGGAGTTAAGATCTCTCAATGTCGATGTGAGATAAAGTTTATATACAGAATCACCAGATAGTAACTTGCAGGAAGGATGCATTCAGCAAATAAGCCTTGAACCAAATTGTCATTGATACCAAATATAAGTGAAATAGAGTTTTTGGTAGATGGTCACTCCTGCTGAGTAACTGTAGCTGTACTGAATACAGATAGGTCTATTCATAGGTAATTTTTCTTCAACAACTCCTTGACATGATAGTTGGAATTATCCAGGTCCTCTTTCCTACAGGTCAAAATTTGGTGGTCACATAAGAACCCCCAAATCGGTTCAGTCACTCTAGTTAAGATTTAAGATTTGCTGGATGCAGGTTATAAAACCTAAAACTTCCCTCTCTCTCAATCTAAACAAGCTTTCAAGTTCTGAGTAGGTCGACCTTATAATATTTTATATAAATTTTGTAATTTATTTAAAAACTAATAAAAAGTGTCATAATAGGAGACCGACAAATAGTAAGTAAAAATAGGAGAACTGACTTAATGTTTGACTCGAAAATCCTTAATTTTGTTCTCCTCCTGAGTTGCTAGGTATTCAGCGCCATATTCGGCGGAGCAAATAAAACATAATACTCGTACATTTAGTCTATAAACTATCTACCTGATGAAACTGAGGAGAAGCAAGGGTGGAACTAAGCTGATCTTGCTGGCATCCTTCCAGGGCAGGCAGGTGTCTCTCTAACTCCCTAACCAGGCCGGCGTCATTCAGAATTGCGCCAAGAGTTTCTGTTGTCATTGAAGTACTTAAATCAACTATAACAAAACAAATTTTATTAAATAACTAAAAAGCAAACCACAACATTTTTGAAATGGTAAAACGGGTTGTTTGTGGATGGATTGTAGAACTATAATTTAAAGAATTTAAAAATTTTAAATTAACTACTGCCAAAATTATTTAAGTCAGGTGTTGATCCTTTACTTGATATTACCTTTTGCAATGATTGTAGAACTTGATTGCATGGCTTTAAAGCACCTACAAGGGTCATAGGGGTAAAAATGAAAAAAGCAGCAGAGCTTAAGATGAACACATCAAAATAAATACCCTAATTCCAGTTAGTTTTAGCTCTGTGTTTGCACAATCTAGAACACACCAAATAACAAAAAGACGCCTGCTTTAAGCACTGAAGATCGGCGTATTTATCTCCATGAATTAGACCAAAGTCACGTCAAATCCTCACCAAATGAATAAAAAACAAAAAACAAGAGATTGCTATGTACATTTTATTTAATAGGGGGAGGGTGAAACTCACACCAAAAATAGCTAGCAGGTGAATAAAAAGCATGCATTAATAATTAGAAATGTTATCCAAAAAATGAAAAAAGTTGGTGGAGATAGGTTTCTTTAACACTAGTGCATAGAATATTAGATTAGAAATATTTCTACTGTGTATTTTGAATGGACTTTTTGGGTGATTATCAGTGTAGTGGAAAACATCTTGTAGCAAAAGCTTTGAATTTTATAAAATGGTTAATGATAATAAGCGGAGTAATTGTTGGTCCAATGGCTCTACCTTTTCAGCCAACTTACTGTGATTGGATCAATTACCAGCAGAAGCTAGCTCACTTAATAAGAACTTACTACCCTTCTTTTACACTGACTATTTAGCACACTTAACATGATAACATTCAAACATTGTTTTTCAAACTATTCGTGCATTATTAGATAAATTAGACAAAAATTACTTGCCCTAACTCTTTTTTATGTAAAATAACAAACTTCAGATAAATCCAATGAGATTGATTATTTTCTCTCCTATTAGATAAAGAGAAAGATAGTATAAAAATCAAATTCTATAATTATTCTAAATAATTGATTAATTTCATTTATTCATTTCATTTTTTGCTGGATCAGAGGTCGTTGGATCGAGACTTGTCCAAATGAAAGATTTTTTACAGGTAAATCAACTGGAGTTAATTTACCTATAAAAAATCTTTCACTTAGATGAGTCTCGAAACCCAAACTTTGTTACATCAATTTTGTTTCAACCAAAGCAAATTTACTCTTGCTACCGACCGTAAAGAAGTTTCACTTCAAACAATTAAGGGGGAGTGGTTAGGGAAATTAATCCTGGTACAATGATCCTACTGATGATGTTTTCCAATGCACTGATTAACTAGAGGTTAGTCGACTCTTACCTTGAGTTTGCTGAGGTGTACGTGTTGAAGTGGGTGTAGATGGATCTTGAATTCTGGATAGACAGCTCTGAAGAAAGGTGGGACTCAGTTCTACCTTAGCCTTACTAACACCCCCTGACCAAGACCAACCAGGGTTTTAGTATCAGGGAGAAAACAAAAACCATGAGCCAAGCGTTAGTTCACTCCGCAAGAGCACCTCTCCAAACATACTCAACCACATACAATTTAATACATCTTCTCATTTGAAAAGTAACATACCATTTTTATTCTTAGACAAATGTATTAATAATTCATGTTTGTTTCCTCAACTTATTCCAAAAGAAGAACTTTGAGTATAAGTGATTTAACAAAATTCCATCCTTTTAGAAAACTAGCCTGGTAGATTATGACATTTGACTATTTTCAAACAACCAAATATTTACACTCCAAAGCAAGAGATATATAAAAAAAAAAAAAAAAAAAAAAAAAAAAAAAAAAAAAAAAAAAAAAAAAAAAAAAAAAAAAAAAAAAAAAAAAAAAAAAAAAAAAAAAAAGATCTTATCGACATAATAAGATTCTAAATGGGGAAAAAAATCTAAAATAATCTTTAATTTAAAATGCTAGGTTTTTTTTGTAGATTTGATTTTTTTTAAATTACCTAAAATGGTAATTTTAGTAACAACCAAGAGACCATACTTAATAATTTGAATGAAATATATTTTATACATTCTATTTTATTTAAAAAATTATAATTTGAATAAGAATAGATTTTATTTGTGCGTTTAAGGGTTCATTGTTTGTTGACTCTCTTCCATTTAATTGATTCACTAAAGATTAACACAAATATACGTAAATAATATTGTTAAATTAATTTATAGATTTTTAAAACTAACTTAATCATGAACTCAAAGATTATTAACTCAGTTCACCAATTTATTTATTTATTTTTAAATGATAGAAATATCAATTAACAGTTTTTTTTTGTACGCACTATATTTTAAACTTGAGGGTGTCAAGGAAATTACTAAAACATTAATAAGTCCTTTAATAATTTAAATTTTTTGACAAACATAAGTTTTCTTGATAGTTAAATAACAAGGATTTTGCAACAACCAAGCTTGTGAACTTGGTTAACTAACTGATAATTTGTAATCCACTAAACATCACTACATAAATTAATAAGTTTGTAATTCAATTGAAAAAAAATAAGAGTAATTAAGTTTTGGGAATAAGTTTTTGATAAATTGAATACATAACTATTTACTTGTCATTCAACGAAAAAACACATGCCAAATCAAACATTACTATGACAAATAAAATGTATGACAACCTAACATTCATTTTTATTTTTTACCTTCGTGGAGAGCAAATGAGTGAAACACATCTAAATAATTGCCACAAACCTTCACTTAAAAAAAAGGGCTAACAGGTTAGAGCAAAGCAATTTAAAGGCAAATACTAACACGTTTGGTTTAGTTAAAAGACAAAACAAAAAAATAAATAAAACAGAACCTAAGTTCATACCTGCACTGTTCCGTTGAATGCCGACCATATTTGTAAACCAACTTTTTTTTGTGTGTGTACATCTACTACATTTTCACAATTTTTAAATATGGATTGAATTTGGGATTTAACAAGTTAGGTGTTTCCATAAGTAGTATTGAATCTGTATTCAATACAAAATAAAAAAACAAACTTTTTCTTGGTTACTTTTACTAAAGGTTATAAATAATTTTGTAACCTTCACCTTTTATAACCATGTTTTTATTATGTATTTTGACAGATTTGACTACAGTTTCTACAGATATACGCTAGGTGCGCTCACAACCATGCGCTGCGTATCTCAGGATTGAGTTCAGGTGTTTCCATGCAACTAGATCCAGATACGATCCCAGAATTTAGTGTATCGTATCGGGATTGTATTTAATCTGAATTGAATCTAGGTTTCCATGGACAATTTGGATCCAAAAACTGTATTCAACACGTATTCAATCCGTATTTAAAAATCGTGGAAACGTAGTAATTGAATTAAGTTTTGGCTAATTTCTTTAGCAACTTTTTACAATAGGTAAATAGAGCTAAAAATGTATTATTTTTTCCCAAATAATAAAATAGTGCACTTTCCTTATTAACCATTACACTGATATTATATTTATATAAATGTAGCGCCACCCACCATCCCCATGACAAATAACTCATGCTCTCAGGAAGGCTGACAAAATCTTGTCATGATATATCTATTTTGTTGTTTAAGTATTATGAGTGCCAGTGAGATTTCTACATACTAGTAGCAAACCCTAGTGCTAGAGATTAAATTATTCTATGGATTTTAAACAAAAAAAAAAAATCAAAGAATTTGATGAATATAATATGTGACAATCAATGCTATTAAAAATATTTTCTAAGAACTATTTCTAGCTAGAACAAAATAGAGACAGTTAAGATAAAAGGCAGTGCAGGTGTAAAGCAATGTCACAATGTGGCGAAGGTCCCACACCAAGCAGCACTGTTTCACTCAGACTTAAACGTAGCGAAAGGGTTAATCTTTATGATACTATATAGGGGAGAATAGATTGTGCAATTTATTATAGAAAACCAACCAAGCTTTCTAATGCCAAGTGTAGTATTAAGTGCTTAGAAGTGTTTATATAACTAGAGTCTAAATTAAAACCACATTCAACCAAAAGTAAATGTGTCAATTGAAATTATAGTAGAACCACAATTAACTTTCAAGCACAGAACTGGAGCCTTGAAAGATAATCTAAAAGACGGATAGCTAAACAATAAAGGATTCAATTTTGGGCTGAAAGTGACTAGTTATTTTTATTTTTGACATGAGGCTCAAAAACTTTATCAAACCTCGAGTGCCATCCAGGCACCTTCATGGTCAAATGCGGGGTGGGTTGGGGGAACGCATGAAGTCGAAAAAAGGGGGTTGCGTTCAGCAGATTTATCTGACGGTTAAACAAGAAAGATGTTGAATCGAGAGACAGATAAAAGAGGTTCTACTTTAATATTGCTATTTAAAAAAAAAAAAAATTGTACATAATAACACCACATTATATTATCTGTCTGGGTTCCAGCCTAAGACAGACCAAAATACAGTGTTAGGTTGGTCTTTTGTTAAAATAAAAAATTAAATCTGGCCAAAGAAATTAAATGACCTTTGTGATGCAAGAATATATAAATATTCTATTTTATACACCTTAGAAAAGACAAAAATGATTAGATTACAGTGGCACCCCAATTATTATCCATCTCCTGAATCACCTTCTTTCTCGCTTAACCCTCAGGTGACACCAGACGAGTTCATCCTACTTTCTTTAACTCCACATGTTCCCCCACTACACCAGGCTAGTGAACATAAAGTCAGTACCTATCCCTTATAACACTCGGAATAGATATTTTTAATCTTAGTTTGACAAAGTTTTTGGGCCCCTATTCAATAAAAAAAGAGTGTCACATTTTGCTCTAAAATGTTACCCGTCGTTTCGATTATCCTTCAAAGCTCCAGTCCATTGACTGACTTAATAAAGGTTCCACAGCACTAAGTTTCTTTAGAAGAAAATTGAGTAAGAGTTAATATAAATGGCTCAAAAATTCTACAATTAACCAATTACTACCATAATTATTACATTACAACTATTTTTATTGTACTAAACAATTTTTATTGTTTAGAAAATGCAAGCCCTTGAAATAAACTATTTGTTGTAATATTTTATTCTCATTAAGAAAAAAAGGTTTATATAAATCAGTTACTGACTAGTTGGAGCAGCAGGAGTTGGTGGAGCCATGGGACCTGAAGACACTGGAGTAGAGGGTGTAGCAGGTACTACAGGAGAAGCAGCAGTAGCCGAACCTGTAGTGGCAGCAGGAGATGAAGTGGTGCCACCTGAACTAGCTGTGGTAGTAGTTCCTCCACTACCTGCTGTAGTAGTAGTCGTAGATCCATTACCTCCACTACCTGAACCACTTGAAGGGCGACTGAAACATATAACAACAAAGAGGGTCTTTAAATGGGAAATATGTTGATTTATGAAACTTTTAACTCTATGAGAGCATATCAACAAGATACACAATTACTTTCTTCTTCTAAGGCATATGAATAATAACAGCAAAAAGATAACAGTTACACATTTAAAATACATCTCTTTTCTCATAAGTGAAATTTAGGTTAATGAGTATAATATTAATGAATCAGTAATGGAATACTACTCAATTGTATACTAATGAAATATAAAATAATACTTGATATGACTGAGAAGATTAGACAATCCAGAAATCTGTCCTACTCCTCCAAATAACTGCATCAGTTGCTGCTGAGACATGTTGCTCAGCAAATTCTGCAAATCGCAATCTAAACGAACAAATCAAAGTATATAGTTAGATTCATTACCTTCAATGTTTATCATCATGCATTATATATTATAATTTGGACCAAAAAGGTTGTTAAATCTATTAGGAAAATAAATCTATATATATTATACACAGATAGGCAAATAACAAACAATAAAATCTTGAAGACAAAGATTTATAGACAATCTATTTTTATAGTCACTCAGTATGTAGCATTAAAGGCTTTCAAAACAAGATGTTGCCCATTGATTTGTTTTCAAACATACAGCTACAACTTTCATTTAAAAAACTTTATTAAACAATTTTAGTTCCAGGATATTTAATTAAAAAAGTAGTCTTCCAGGCAATATGCGCTGCGAAATAGTCAACTTATACACAGCAATGGAATACTGAATACTAATTAAAGTGAAAATTAAACTAGTTCAAGATAAATTGTAACAAAAAAAGAAGTTTTATCCATTTTATATTTAGTAATATAAATATATGTTGTCCCCTTTCTTATGAATATTTATATGCTCTTTGTGTCCTTAGGGGTGAATAAAAAACTCATAAGTTATTAGGTAATATTTCGTTCCTAATTTTGGAACATCTTCAAACCTCGTTGTCTAGGTAGTTAAAATCATCATAGACAAGTCCTCCTGACTCACCATTTCATTTTGTTTGCTTGTTTTTTTTAATAACTGACGATTTAACTTATTAATGATTTTAACTACCTAGACAACGAGGTTTGAAGATGTTCCAAAATTAGGAACGAAATATTACCTAATAACTTATGAGTTTTTTATTCACCCCTAAGGACACAAAGAGCATATAAAGAAGTTTTACTTGAAATTAAAAGCAAAACCACATTGGAGTAAAAAATAATAACAATTAAACCAATAATGCTCTACTCCTAAACTGTACATTTAAAAAAAAAAAAATAATAAATCTTATATAATAGAAAATTCCTTGTGGTTTCTATTAATACTATTTCAACAATCGTATTCGGTCAACATTTTGTCAATATATAAGTTATCTTAAAAACCTTAACATTTAATCCTTTAAAAAAGAGCACAAGATTTGAGAAACGTGATATCTAAAAATTCACATATATTGGTAAAACCAGAACTGCTTAATCAAAACTAGGGAGATAGCACAGTACTCTGTTTAATATAATATAAATAAATAAGATCCTCAATAAGGAGTAAATGGCTTTAATAATTTTTTTAAAAAAGTGAAATTTTGATTTTAAATTGTTTTCACTACCCTGATATTCATAAATAATATTTAATGAACATATTTTTAAATAAAAATTTTAAATATCAGGTCCAGCCATAATTATAAAATAAATAGATAAGTAGAATGTTTCTGGAACACATAATATGTTAATTCTAATAATATGATAAGTAGTTTGTTTGGAAATGAAGACTTAGGAAATCAGAAAGTTTCATTCATGGAGCTGGAGCACCCATTTCATCTTCAAAAACTCAAGATATTTATTTCCAACCATAATAATAGTGTTTCTTATCTTTGGAATCCTAACAACTCAGACTTAATTTTTTAATGGTATTACCATAATATAAACTTCTAGTAAAGAAACAACACATAATTTTTAAAAAAAAATGTATGAAAAGTTTCCACAAAAATCAGCCAGTTTTTTCTTTCAACCCCCACTTTGGGACAGATGTAATGACTTAATTTTACTTAATGATATGACTTATTATAAGGCTGAAGAGACAAATGTAAATTTTTGTTTAGACACTTTACAAATAATTTTCTTTTTCAATAATTACAGACCCCATTACCTAAAATAATTTTAGTTATACTACCTTAAGCTTTGCAAATAACTTAAAAGTATTAAATTTACAGAAATGTTAAATCTAAATTAAATAATAACAATGTCAAGTTTTTCTTTAAGAAACATTTTTAATTGATAACAAATATAATACTTATGCTTTACTGGGGCTTTGTAATTAATATATTTATATAAGGGCAATATTAACATGGGAAGTAATATAGTAGATTATATTATCAACCTGGAGTAGCTCCTCCGCTCCTTTGAGAACCCAGTGCTGGAGGGTTATTCAGAATTTCATTCACTTTACGGCAATTCTCCTCATCCTTTTCTGTCTTGGGCTCCTACGTAAGACAAAGAAAACAAATAATTCATTAGTATTTCATTAATCTTAATTAACTCGTTAAACCAACTATTCTAATACTTGTCAAACGAACAAAAACCTTAACAATACTAATTTAAGTAATCCAAGAAAAAAATTTAAATTAGGTTTTGTATCTCCTATAAAATGTTTAAAAAGTAAAATTATTCATCACTTCACTATGGATTTTAGAAAGAATGGGCATTAGTAGCTAGTTCTCACCTGAACCCAGAAGAAGAACTTTCTGCTAGAAGATTTAAATTTAAGAAGGTATACTCGTCCAGTAGTACACTGGGAAATATGCTTAAATTCTACATCATCTGGAAAGATTATCAGATCCTAAAACAAATTAACACATAATATAACCATATACAATCACAATATTAAATAATTACTAACTAATAAATGTCGAACGGGACTAAAACCCAAAAAAGAAAATAAAAAAAAATAAAAAATTACTCCAAGGTCTCATAATATTCACTAGAATATGCCACATTTCTGGCGGAAGTAGCATCATTTTATAAGATGTCATAACTACCTTATTTTTGTTTTATTTAAACGTTTTTTTTATTTATTCCTCTAAGTAAAGTTGCACATTTGAAACTTTAACATATCTTAAAAGTACATTTACACAGTGACGGCGATAAGGGCCCCGCAGACCCCACGGCGCGGGGTCCCCCAGAAGGGAGATAGGGGGGCCCCACCTAAAGGTTTGTGGGGGGCCCTCAAAGCCTTACCGCCGCCACTGCATTTAGACTACTGTCAGGAAGTCAGAGGAATATTTATAATAGGTATATAAATATGTATGGTACAGGTGTCTAACAAATCTTAATTATAATCATGCTGCAGGATGGATTTTGGGTTATTTTTTTATTTCTTTAGAGCTTAAATCTTAAATATGTCTCTTTGAGTGATGAACGTCTAAGCAGTCCTCTTTGATCGATGAACTACCGATTATACGGTAAATTGGAACGACAATAAGGTCAAAGATTGACATTGTTACTGATTGTGTAAGATCATAAATACTGATGAACTGATAAATGGACAAGACAGATTTCCAAATATTTTGAAATCCGAATTTAAATCAAGAAATTAGTGAGGAGACTGACAGTCTTATGGTGTCAGTCTTGTCTGCAGTCTTATAGTAAAAAAGTAATTTTCTATTTTATAAAAGTTTAGATCAGATTTATTGGATTTAGAGATCTTTATCACACTGCATCTCTTCTCCTACTGCCAATTGCCATTATAATGTCCAAAGAAGCGTTCACTTTATTACTAGACATAGAAGACTTCCACAATTGATGTCACCTCGCAGTTGACTAAGTTGAAATTACTTCATTTTAACTGTTAGTTTGACTGATTCGTGCAGGGGACCTCGAGATTGAAATCAGTAATGGCAGTCTGACTCATCGTGTAAGGTCCAGTTTAGACAGTGGTCACTATTTACAGTTTAAATACCCTGTTAAAAGGTCTAATGCTAAGCTGAGAAAACAATATCTGTCAAACCATCAAGCGTTTCATTTAACAATATTCTGGAACAATAAGTTCTACAAAAGAAACATAATTACAAATAATGCTAAATATTTAATAAGAGAAGGACTACTGTTGATTACATACAATAAGACTATAAAATATCCCATTTGAGATAGGTCAATTTAACAAAAACATTTTGTGGCTAAATAATATATACATAATAGACCCTAATAGAGATAAGTGGTACTTAACAAAATGTCTTGGTATAACGTTGATATGATATTCACTTTGAACACACTCTCCCTAAGAAAAGATAACACTACCCCACTCAAGTTAGACTTAAAAAAATTGAGAAAAGTTATTGAAATATGACTCCAAACTCCAAATTATTTTTATCTTGGCCCAGTTAACTTTTAAGACGTAGCAGCATTCTTAGCAGATAAATTAAGTAGTGTGAATCCAGCGATAGGATTGAATCTCTCTTTAAAAATTAATTGTCAACATAAGAATGAAGAGGACAAAAACTAATGGAATGACATCTATATTTCACCCTGATACGGGGTTTTGAGTATTTATCGAATAAAGGAGTGGAAATTGCAACTTAGACTTCCATTATTCGATTAACATGGTAGAAAACTTACATCTTCGACTGTGCCGGAGGAACGATCCTTCCAGCAAAAGTGCATCAGAGAATCCTCACTTTGATAAATATAGACCAGACCCTTCCTCTTATCCGGGTATACGGTCTTACCCTTCATAGACATCTTGCCTGCTTTGAATTCTAGCAGGTTCTTACTCTGATTTCTACTCGAGCTACCGAAGAGGGCCGTTCCAGCAGGCATCTTGGACTTAATCTTGACCGATTAATTTAATCCCGAACAACGAAAATTATGGACTTGATTGACTTTTTAAAATGTTAAATTTAAGGTAAATGATGTAAATTTTATTGGAACTGGATAACTAAACTATTTTCAAAAGCACTCGGGTGAATTGACAGACTTCGAAAAAGAAAATGGAACCCTGGAAGTTGATGATTTTGCGTAAGTAGAGAATTAATTCTTCTTCGTCTTCTTAAGAATTCAGTGTTACACTTTGACTATACGAAAACAAAATTCAAGAAAATCTCTCTGTTTAGCTTTTAATTTTTATAACCTTCTATATATTTTCCTCTGTTTGTTTTGATTTTATAAAAGTCTGTTGTTTTGTATTTTAAGTTTTTGGTTTATTTTGTTAGATTGTATTGTAATCGCTTAGTATTTACACTATGGAAAATAAAGACTCAACACAGATTAAAGCTCCGATGGTTTATATATGCGGAGGTAAATTTAATCTTTATATTCCTTTTCATTAAGTACAGTTTTTAAACTAAAAATACCACGTTGTTATTACAAAATATTGGTTTGTTTCTTTACATACGTTCGACGATCGAGGTTATTTTTTTATCTATAATTTAATAATTAATCCGATTGTGTTTTAGAATGTCATCATGAAAATGAGATTCGATCAAGGGACCCTATCCGTTGCAGGGAATGCGGCTACAGAATCATGTACAAGAAACGTACCAAAAGATGTATCCTTTTTCGACAAATCCACAACCTTTTATTGCTTGTGTTTATTTTTAGTTTTACAGGTAAATGTAGTGCATAGAAAGGAACAGCGGTGTTGGTAAAAGTGAATTGTTCGGTGCTGTTTACTGTTTACAGAATCTAAGTACATTTTTTTTTTTTTTTCGCGGCGTGAATCAAGATATTGCTCCTTTTTGATTATAATTATAAGACCACTATAAATTTAAATGCTAAAGATAGTAAAACAACCGGTTTAGTACTAGTACTTATTGAATTTATGTATTTATAGTTTTGTAAAAAAAGTGGCTTATGAGAGCCTTACATGGAACTTATCGTTAATTATCATAAATATCTCCAACCTACCATCTGCAAGGCCTTTCTATCTGGCTCGCTGCACCAACTAAGTTCTCCATCAAAATAATCAAATGCAATTTTAACAATAAACAATTACATGATTCTTATTGAGGGTTTTTGTTTTGGCTAAAGGCACCCATACACGGTCAAACTAGTTTGTCAAGCAAGTTTGATCAAAAGTTTGTCAAATAAGTTTGATGCCCAGAGTACACCACATCAAGCCATCCAACTCACAAATTTCACCCACACACGGTCAAACTTACTTGTCAAGCTGGCTTGACAAGCCAAGTTAGTCTAGTAAGTTTGATCGTGTATTGGGGCCTTAATGGATAGTGCTTATTCAGTAATTCCCTACCATTATGATGTCGGGTTGCTGAAAGTTGCTTACTTCATGAAGCCAGCTTTAGACTATCTATCCAGATCCAGTACAGCTTTAATTTAAATGATTGCAGAACCCTGTATTTGTATTATCAACAATATAGTTTAGAGCTTAACAGTTGTCAACTGTGAAATGAATAGGTCTTATGTCAGTGGCGGCACGTGATCTATTTAACAGGGTGGGCTAGTCAAGCCCATCCTGGGGGGGGGTCATGCAGGGGAAGAGTATGATGCAATCTTGACCCATTCATAGACTCCTGCGTCTAAATTTAGCTGCACACCTATTGTTTTTAATAATTTCCCGAGCATCTACGTGCGTGTTGGTGCAGTACGATCACGAAATCGTCATATTTTTATTACAATTTCGAAGTTAATTATTACAACGCTTGACACAAAGTGTAAAAAAAAGTATGTCGCATCTTGTTAACTTAACTCAAATTACAATGATTAAAATTGCCGCGAATACACATTCTAGGGAGATCGTGACGTAGGCTGGTCGCCCACGTTACACTCAAGTGGGTACTAATACTCTTCGTCAGGATGTGATATTTCGGGAGGTTTTTACATATTAAAACAGTATGTGAAAACAACATGGATTGGAATCCATGTTTAAAACACAGAACCGTGGAATTGTGTAATTGATTGAAAGACAATATTAACTATACACCCAAAAAATGCTAAAATATTATCGAGAACTTACGTTACACAAACTTCAGTTAGACTGTTTAATCTTTTTATAATTTGCATTATTTTTTTTTAATTTAGCATCAGAAGTCGTTTGCCCAATGTATTTTATAATAAAAAGATCATTAATTTAATTTATAATCGCCAAAAAAATGGGAAAAGTATATAATATATTTGATCTATCCTACCACTGCTATCTAGTAGAGAGAAATATAAACTAGTTTTCAAGCCCAGTAAAAATGTNATTATATAATTAACCTTATTATAAGCATTAAGTTAGTCATTTTTTATTTGTTTAGTTATTTAAGTTTATTAATTTCAATTATTCTATACATTTGAAACAAAAAATCAAAGACATTTTTGTAATATTATGAATTTCACAAGGAAGTTAGAACAAAATGAGGAAGTTGGGATAAAAAGTGGTGCAGATGTAAAACAATGGTGCATGGAGGGACATTTTAGGGAGTTAAGGGCCCGGTACCTAGGGGTCTATTCCATCTCAGTCCCTCCTGCAAAAGAGTTAATCTGCAATTATCAAGAGGTTTGAAATATCTCTTTGATCAAAGAAAAGAAACTTGTATCCAAAATAGGGAGATTATTCTGGTAATGCTACATTATTTTTAATGAACTATAAGGCCTCAATATTTTACTAATTTCAAATGTTACGAGAATTTACTTTTACATTATTGAGTGCTGCTATCTAGTAGAGAGAAATATAAACTAGTTTTCAAGCCCAGTAAAAATGTTTATTGGTAGATCTTACGACGCCGAGTGACGTCACACACCCGAGCGGCTTTAACGAAGATTGTCGAAGAAACTCGAATCCTCGGTTGTTAGGAAATAAGCCCACCTCTCTGGGCTCTTGGCTTCGGGCTGTGCCCTGGAGGCCTTTTCACCTCCGCAATTCTAAGGATGTTCCGTGTTCAACATGCCTTACCGCTTGGCCCAGCTCTCGGGCATAACCTTGGGTATTAATGTTCAGCCTGGTTTGCCTCGCTAATAACCTTGGTCTCCTACCCCGGCGAGATTTCTCGCTATATGCTATGCTTTTCTACTGCTTATTTTAAACGATCTGGATCTACATACTACATACGATTATACTCTATGAACACTAAAACTATATATATATATCTATATATATAGTTTTAAATAATTTTCTTTTTCTAAATAAATAAAATAAAATAAATATATCTTTTTTCATTTTTTTTCTTGATAAGTTAGTGGGGCTTAGCCCCACCTGCCCTTAAGGATGCGCCGC
>KZ651151.1:716760-750517 GCA_001010745.2 Gerris buenoi | reverse complement strand
AGCCAGTATTATTATTTTACATGTATTATAATATAATAATAATTAACACACTAAAATCACATTTAGTTACCAAAAAAGAAGAAAATATATTTATTTATTTGATATAATAATATATATTTATATTGTTTTTAACAATAATCTTATTTTTACATTTTCTTTTCTTTAAACATATTTATCTTTTAAATTAGTTAAAAATCCCCCCTTTCAGGAAAAAAATATGAAAAATTTACCTCATCGTAACATTAAGTAAATTATTCTTAAATTTAAAATATACCACAAAAAAGGAAATTATTCAGCCCTCCATTAAAATTTTGTTTTATATCTAAATTTGTTATTAACAAAAAAAACTTAAATATTTAACACTTTAATTTGTACTAATCACAACAAAATTCAAAAATAATTACTTTAAATTAATTAACGAATAAAAATATTATTATATATTTACAAAATAATTATTTATATTACAAAAATTAAATTCCAGGATTAAAATTCGTTATAAATTTGATTCATTAAATCAAATCACAATCCCTTGTTGTTATATATTTTAATCAAATGAGTAACTTGCACAAAATTCTAGGCTAAAACAACTAGACAAAGTATTTTCTTTAATCAAATTAACAAATGAGTGAAAAATTGGATTTCAAAAGCATTTATTAATTTTTTATTTTAAAAATTAATTGCCAGGCCATAAATTAAAATATGTTACAAATCAATAAATTTGTAAGAACACACATAAATATACTCGTTACATCTCACCAGGATACTGTTTTCACACTACATATACTTAAATAATAATTCTTAGTCAATACAAAATTATATTAAAAAATCTGCAACACATTAGAAAAATGTTTGCTTAATATTTTATTTTTTGAAAAAAACTAACTCACCTCATGATTTTCTTTAAAGCATCAGACAATAGTTAAGTTAAACATAGTAATAATAATAATAATAATTAAGAATAATAATAATAAGAATAATAGTTAAACATAGTAATAATAATAATGATTAAAATAAAAACCCGCTTTTTTTTTTTTAAAAAAAAAAAAGCATGTATCAGCCTTTGTACTTTATTCTATTTTTTTTTTAAAAAAAACCCTTAATTCATTCAAAAACTTATTTTCAATTCAAATTTAAACTAATCAAANTGTATCAGCCTTTGTACTTTATTCTATTTTTTTTTTAAAAAAAAACCCTTAATTCATTCAAAAACTTATTTTCAATTCAAATTTAAACTAATCAAAATGTAAAAGAATTAATATATAAAAATATATGTATAAATATGTTATAAATAACAATGTTGATAGTTGGAAGAATTAAAAAAAATTAAATGTTTAATACTAGGAACTTAATATGTTTATTTTTTTTTTTAAGACAGGATTTTTTTCCTTTAATTTGATAGTCTTTTGATTAGATTCAGTTTAAAATTATATGAAAAATTAAAGAAGAAGAAAAAAATATATTTTAAAGTTGTTAGATAAATGTATCACCTAGAGGGTCTCATCTGAGACTGAATAAATTGTAAAAGTGGGCTACACGCCTCAGTTTATCTGTGCAGTTATCTGTCATAAATAACTGCGTGAAAATCTGTACGTTTATCTGAATTGAAGGTGTGTAGGATACCGTACGATTTATCTTCAGTTTTGTCTTCACTTAGTTCTAAGTGTTTTGTAACAAAATCGTTGCAAAAGAGGGTTTGGATGCGCAGACTTTTTAATCTGCGAGAAAACCTGTCCAAACTCCGCTGTTCACACAATTTATCGGTCAGACATGACGTCACACAAGATAAAGTGCGCAGATAATCGGAAGGTGTGTAGCCCCCTTAAGTTGTCATTATCATTGTCAAGGGAGATGCACATTATTTTAATTACATAAAACTTAATCACTTTGTGAGAAAGTCTAATGAAAGTTATTGCTGCAAAGGTTTCTTTAACTGTGGGATTTACATATCTCATGCAGTATTCAATGCAAATCTAGACCTATAAGATTCATCAGAAACCTTTGGTGCCAAATTTTAAATTTTTACATTTAATTTTTTTTTTTTTTAATTTTTTACAAAGAGAATAACTATTCTAATATATAAAGAAACAAAAGCTCAAATATTAATTGCTTCTAAATAAAATAAGTTCTCCCAGAAAAAAATCATTATATAATTAGAAAAAAAATGCTCTACAACCTAAGTTTATATTAAATTTTAAAGGAAACTATAACAAATAACTTTTTTTACAAACAAAAAAACAAAACTAAAATCAATGCATTGATTTGAACAACGTTGTAAAGACAAGAAAAAAATGAAACAACAAAGTATTAATAATAATAAATAAACAAATAAATAACAATTAAAAAGATGGCATTTTATGAGCAAATTAAATGTATCTTTGAATTAAGTAGAATACCAAGATTTATTTTAGCAATTGAATTTTTAACCAGGTTTAAAAATGGTTTAAAAACAAAATAAAATTATAGTAAGTGTAGTAGTATAGTAAAATAATTACTTGGGTTGACATGGAAGTTATTGCAATACAATTGTAAATATTTTTTTAATTAGTATAATGCTAAACTTTTAACTTGAATTTAAATTAATGGAGGCTGGGTGAATTTTTAAATGAATATTGAGTGCATTTACTATCATTGGGGAAATTCTGGAAAATTGTTTGTAATTGTAAATGAAAAACATTTAAATTAATCAAGAATACATTAATTGATTTCTTTTAGATTCAAAATGGCAGAAACTACTTTTGAATTCATACATGTTTTTTTTTTTTAGTTTCTACTTTTTTAGGAAATCAAACTGCAGGAAGAAAAAATATAACAAACAAAAAAAATCTTATAATTAATTGTAAAAAGGAAGACAAAGAATACTTTTCAATTAAATTATTGGCACAGAGTTAAAAGAAGAATAACTAGAAATATTATAATACTAATGCAAATAAAATTGAATTCATTCAGTGGAGTAAACTTTTTTTTATCGCAACATAACTAACTCAACATTTTTTTGGCACTTAAATTGACACAAATTTAAACAAAAAAAATTAATAAATTAGTAATAACAGATTTAATATTTTAACTTAACTATGTATTGTTAAATTAAAAATGTTTATGATGCAAAATCCTAACGTATTTTACAAACTTTTTAAGTTCAACAACTTACAACACTATCATTCTCTACCTGTCAATTAATGTGCAAAATTAATATAGTGGTACAAAATAATGGTAAATTTTCTAAAAATTGTTAAAAGGATTATAAAAAATAATAGTTGAACACTGGACTAGAACTAGGAAAATTCTCAATAATAATAATAATCATTATACATGATCCGGACTATCTCTTTGGAAAAAACGGATCCAAATAAACCTATGGACGTTTCAATTCTAATCTGATTGCAATTACAGCCCATCTGCTTCCAGAAAAACAGACAGTTTTTTCACCATAATCAGGGAATTCACAGATTTCCTAGATTGTGTAAGAGGACCTTTAGATCAACAAATGAAGTGAGAATGAATATATTATTATAGAGAAAGATTAAGTTCATACCCCAGTGTTCCAACCTTTTAACAGCGATGGAGGAATTTCCATTGATCCATGTTCAATCCCTGGAGGGAAGGGTGAATATGTATCTCGGTTATTTCTTATATATAAATAAAAGTTGGAGATCTACTTTTAAAATATTGTGATAAATAATACACTTCGTTTTCCCACGAGAGCAGGTTCCTCATTACATTTGAAATATGTTGTAAGGTAACACCTTAAGTATTAAAAAAAAACAGTCATATTAACTAGCCTAAGTGAAACTATGTTTATATTTAATTGTATCAAAGATTAAAAATGGAATTTAATATCTTTCACTAGAAAAAATATATTGTAAATTTCAATAAAATGATATTATTCTCATACAGTGTAGATGTAATTAAAAATGTATAATTGATATAATTATTTACTTGTTACTTTCTTTTCTTTTAGTTAACATTTTTAAAAAAGAAATATCTAATTTGATTAGTCAATTCTTTTGATTTGATCTTATGTTATACATTATGAAAGAAAAGTAATCTTCAAAATAACTTTAACTAGGAAAAAAATTTAATGAACTCAAAATTAAATTAATATTTTTAATTGTATACTATATTTTATTAAAGAGTAAAACTGAAAAAATAAAACCAAATAGTGTAAAATAGCAACACTTTCTGAGTTGTATTTCACTTATATCGGCAATCCAACTGAGAATAATAAATTTTTAATAGGTACATTACACAGATGCAGCATGGGGCTACAAAATTATTACCACACTTGGGACTAACAATAACATTTTTTTAATGAAAAAGTACATCAGGTTGTAATAAAATAAGTTAAGTTGAAGATCAATTGCTTACTGATATCTATTTCACAGTCTAAATCCATAAAAAATATATTTAATTAGTGCAAACATAACTTTACACTTGACATCCAACTTGGTAAAAAAAAGGTACCCAATTCGGAAACAAAACAATAACTACAGTCTGTCCCAAACGAGAGTTAGTGCGTTGACAGCGTGGGAAATCGAGTGACACACAGACTGGCCAACCTCTCTGAGGGAAAAAACATTTATCTTTGCCTAGTTGGCCTGAACTTTTGTCTGGGAAAATCTCGAGCTCTCATTGGCTCCTCACCCCATTTGCTAGTTTTTCCTGCGCTGTTAAAGCACTAACTCTCGTTTGGCACACACTGTAAAATCATACACCAGGTTGATCTTTCACAAATTATTTACACTTTCATTGTAATTATAATAATATATTTATTTTTGTTTCACTATGAATTTCTTTCAATGGCCTGATGGGTACTTATATTAAAAAAAAAAAAAAAAATACGAACTCAATCTTGAATGCAAATTTTTGTATAGTTTAGTTTGTAACAACTGGAGATACCTGATATGCTGAAACTGGTTTGGTTAAAATTGAAACATTGCTAACTTGGGATATGAATAAACAAAAGTTATCTAAATAGAGTTTTATTCATTAATTTAATTAAACAAATTTTTGGGATATTTTAGCCCCTCCTTGGGTCATAACTAAAGGGTAAGTGTCCATCTGAGACTTTTTAGTATCGAGACTCGCTCTCGAGATTGAAATCGCTAGTGGACATGGGGCTGAGACTAGTCTCGGAGACTCTCCGAGACTCGAGAAAGGCTGATGTTGTTCTCAAGTGGATAAGATTCTGTGACTAATCTCGAGACTAGCTCTCGAGGATGGACACTTACCCTAATCATTTGATTTTATGAACTCACAAGTAAAACACCAAAAATTGGATAAAATGAGAACTACATAGAAGTGTTACCCATCAGCCCATTGAAATAAATATATACGTAGAGAGAGTAATACACTACTGCTTAATATATTTATTTTATTTTTCTATGATATATCATGAACATCAAGATTAGCATTAAGACAAAAATATAAATATATAAATACACATTATCTTGATTGAATATGAACTATGTTTTACTTAAACACTTAAATCACCCTTTTATTTAGTAGTTATTAACATCAAATAACAAACAATTTAAGAAAAAGTTACAAGATAAAACATTTTCAACTCTGCAAATACCACCTGGATAAATTTATTGATATTTATATGAGGAACCCTCAGGATTTAATTCAATAAAATGGGCATTGCAGTTGATATTTTTCATTGCCTTTTAGTTTCTGAGTTTCATTTGCTATACCTACACTACAGCCTAATTTATTTTCACAGTAATTTACAGCCCTTCTTTTCTTTCCGGAGAACACATTTCCATCTTATTTAATAATTTATAAACCACACAAAACGTAGCATATTTTTAACTACCACATGTCTTCAACATCTTAGCATGCCATGAACACGATACATCTTCTGACAATTGCTAGATGTGTGACCCTGTGCACAATATTTAGAACCTTCTAGATATCGTTGGTGTAAGTTTTCACCTCTGTATCGAATGTGACGCTGTGAGTTGTGAAAGAGAAGCAGGGCTAGGTTCATCTTCGTCAGATGATGTTTCACCTGCACTGGCAGGCATGTCCATGGCACCTCCATCCATACCTCCCTGTCCCATCATTTCCACTGGTGCTGCCCATTGACCTAATTTTGTTGGGTCACTTTCATGCAGTTTTCGAGCCAATAGCTGTAAAAATATTTGGTATCAAAAATTGAAATTGTTATTTAATATACTAGATAACAAGAATATGACTGAATGTTAGTGGAAAATTAAATATTAAATCTTAATTTTAATCATTAATGGTCCTTAACAGTATAATTTTATATCTTAAACAAAATAAAATTGAACTAGTTACCTGTAAGCTCTCAAGAGAATTATGACAGTCTGTGGTGTCTATGTCATGTATGTTAAGGCCAGACCTCTCCAGTTCGGCATACATTCCAAAGGGTAGTTTGCCTAAGCATTCTAATCTCATGATGTGCATCTTAGAGCGAAGGTGCTTAGCAAGATGGCCATGGATCCTGAATGCTATTTTACAATCTGTGCATTTAAACGGTCGTGGGTTGGACATAGTTGCTGTCCCAAAAGTCGAGTTCATGTTTACCTGCAGAGCAAATTATCAATAACATAATATCAGTTTAGCTGAATATAATAACAAAATAGGGGTGAAAAATATGTAATCTTCGTGGCCTTATTTACACTACATATTGTAAATGTTAAATACTGAAATAATACAATTTCTGTTACCTTATTGAGATGGGAGATAGAGCGTTGGTGTTTCTGGAGATGGCCCTTAGTTCTAAATGAAACTCCACAAGCATCACAACGGAAAGGCCTCTCAAAGTAATGTATATTTACATGAAGTCTCAATTGACTTGGTTTGGTAAAGACTTTTTGGCAAATAGCGCAAATACTTCTACCTTCCTCAAGAACACTAAAACAGAAAAATGTATTTCATTTTATCGCTGATTTAAAACAAATGTTATGTGAGAAAAAAAATATGAGAGCTACATCAGTAAGGTATACGCTATAGTATATAGCGAAAAAATTGTAGCTGACTGCAAACCTAGATCTATTTTTTATTTGAAGTAAAAGTAACCACAATTAGGATATTACTTACTTGATATAATTTGGGCCAGAAGCAGGGGGTATAAATTCAGCCTTTAGTTTAGACTGTGGAGGTAGTATGGAACCTGGTGTTTTAGCTGCTTGAGAGGAAGTCAGTGCCAAAATACCCAGGGCACTCTCCTTTGCCGAATGATTTACACTCACACTAGGGACTGCTGTTGGAGTCTGGCATTCCTTAAACAAATAACACCAGCATTATGATAAAAATAATAAAAACATTTGAGGGCAAAATTGAAGTTTCAGTAAAAATGTACAGATTAATAAATGAAGTAGAAGATACCTCTGATCTCTTGTCTCGGTAGTCAACAGGTGATTGATCCATTGATTCAACATCCACCTCCATCGCTTCACTGTCTGAAGCTGATGCTTCCATATTTTCTTGGCTTTCTGGTCTCATCTGTTCTATAGGTCTAACAATGACATCTATCGGCCGACTCACAATCTTCAAAGGCATTCTCTGACAGTCAACAGGTCTATTCTGACTATCCACAAGTTGATTATGACTGTTCATTGATCTATGACTATCAATAAGTAGTTTATGACTCTCTACCGGTCTAATATGACTATCTACAAGTAGTTTTTGATTTTCAACAGGCTGATTGTGGCTGTCTACTGGTAGTTTTTCGACAACGGGCCTGCCGCAGTCAGTGGTGGGTGTCTTTTTTTCTACAGGGCGGAATCCTTCACTTCTGACAGGAAAACGACAGTCAACAGGCCGGCTCTCGACTGACATTGAAGTGATAGACATAGGGCTTCGATTCCTCTCTGAAGTGGATATTGTAGGACTATCCAACATCATGCATCTTTCTTCTGTTAGACTTAATCTCAAACTCTGAAAAGAGAAAATTAAAATTATTTTGTAAGGTTAATTAATAAACTTGATTTTTGTTGTATTAATATGAAGAATTAGCATTTTATTGAAATTATTATTTCTCACAAATTAGATGTATAAAACTTACACAAGAATTGCTTCTATACTGCTGTTGCTTCATAAGAGTATCTCGAGCTGCTTTCTCCTTGAGGTAAGCAGTCATAAGAGCACAACCCTCATCTGAGATAACACTCGGGGTGCCTAAAGGTGAAGGAAGAACCGGGCTGAGTGCACTAAGAGTTGCTATAGGAGTGCTTAACATTGAAAGCATGCTTGTATCTGTTTCAAATGACTTTATACTCCCTTCTAAAACAAGATTAAAATAAAATTCTATTTAGATATATTAAAACAAATTAATTGTAATTATTTTTTTATTTCTCTTAAAACATGTTATCTCCATGATGCCAAAATGTTTTGTAATTTTATATTTTTAAAGCTGTTACGGTTCAATTTTCACATTAAAATATCAATTAGTGGTGGCCCATCAAATTTTTAAAATGTTGAGAACACCACATTATTAATGTATGTTTTTCTTTTGTACAACCATCCTGTAATTATAAAATTCAAAAAGGATGCCTTTTGAATAATTTCATATAATTATTAATGTTTTTTACTCTATAATGTGCTATTAAACATGTAATTTGGCTAACATTGTGTGTACACACCAAATCTTTGAGTTAAATCAATCTTATATTCAAATTAAGTGGTTTCTGGAGATGGAAATAAATGTTAGGAGTATGTACCTGAAGTGGTTTTGTTACTGAGATCTATAGGAGTGGTGATGTCTGATGAGTGACTTGACTGGGAGCTGGCAGTGAGTTCCAAAGGTTCGTCTTGATCATCTCTATCACTAGATATGCTCTTTCTAATAACCTGTATTGGCAATCCACACTTAATAAATAAGTCAAATCCAAGACATAGTATAATTAAAATTTGTCAAAACTAAGAGTCAAATTTAATTAAACATGCATCAAAAGTATTTAAAAATTAGAGTTTAAAGTAATAATAAATAGAAAACTTTACTAACCGTAGGCAGTGAATAAGGGTAGGTGAGAGGCCTTGCCAAAGTTGATATGAGGCCTAGATTAGCATAATCCTTGATAGCAGACTGCTGGGCTACTTCACTTAGGCTTAGAAGAGAGGCAGCAGCTTCCCTCTCAATTTTCCCTTCTGAATAAGATAATTATACAACATTATGCAATATACCTAATTACAAAGAATATATTCCAAAAGAAATATTAAGTGAGGAGAAAATTAAAAATATATAGTAAAGCTACCTTCATCCTCAGACTCGGGTAATTCTTCTTCTTCATCCTCTTCCTCTGTCTCTTCTGAACTTCCTTCAATATCACCACCCAACTCTTTACACCGAGCATTCTAAAAATAAAAAGTAACATTGAATAAAAAAAGAAGCGAATACCTTAATTAGGTGTTAAATTAAAAATGTTTGCATGTAAAGTAATCATACTACTTGCAATAGCATTCAACATCTAAAAAAATAATTATACCACTTAGAGTATAAATTTTGTACCTGTCTAGCAAGCGATTCATGATCTATGTTGACATCGGTTACAGTAGTCGGAACTGGGGTGATATCAAGATCTATACACTGCTTATAGTGGGCTTTAGATTTCATATGCTTCGTTAGATTACCCTTAGTCTTGAAACTACGTCAACAAGAGAAATAAATATTAGCAACCAAAAATAAGCTTAATAGAAGAAAAAAAAACAGGAATATAGAGTAAGAAATGTAGCTTTACAAAAAAAAAATAATAATAATAATATCATTGGATTAATTTTATTAAATTACAATCTAAATAAATTATTAGCTAAGTATTATTTTTTTGTTTAAGTCTTTACTTAAAAATCTAAGACTGTCATTGAATACTCCAGTGAAGAATATTAATTATTATTTAAAAGCAAATTTCATGAGAAATAAGATAGGTTAGATTAAAAGACATTTTGGAAGAAGATGACCATCATTATCATCTAGTTGATTAAGATCACAAGAGGAAAAATAACATGTTTTAGCGAATTTTCAAAGAAAATTAAGCTATTGCAATGGCTTCAAAAATTTTGAAAATTTTTTTCATGGAAATCCGTTTCAGACCATTCTGAATCGATTCCTAAAATTTAACACTTTTTTTATGAATGTGTGTATATATGTATGTATATGTGTGTCACTCCAGACGATATCTCCCCTTAGAATGCACTTAAAAATTTTAAATAAATTTTAAAACGTCAATAATATCAAAAGAAAGGATTCATTTAGGGGTCAAATTTTGACTTTTTAGGGTCAAAAATAGCATAAAAACATGTTTTTTCCATTTCAAATGAAAATATGATAAAATTGTACATAACAACAATTACTGTACTCTTAAAGAGCTTTCGAGATGTGCATCGTGAAGGGTAAATACTATTTTGACTTTTGTACCCCGTACCCGTGCGTACTATCATATCAACATTTTATTTTTTTCACCCATCCAAATTCTAAACCAAAATTTTCCTATATTATCATAAGCCAATAATACGCAGATTTCTTTGAAAATTCGCTCATTAAGTCATGGTGCATGACTGGACTTTTTTATTTTTTAATTTCTTAAAAGTTGTGACTTGTACCTGAATGAGCAATGTTTGCAGGAGTAAGGCCTGAGATCTGAATGTGTAGTTCTGATATGTTTCTTTAGCATTGAAGGTTTGCAGCATCTAACTCCACACTCCTCACATACGTATTTACCTCGACCTTAAAAAAAAACTTTAGATAATTTCAAAGTAGCATGATAACTTACAAAAAAAAAAAAACTTTAAAAAACAAGGTGGTGGCTACCGATTGTAACAAAATAAAACATTTCCTACCTCTTCCACGGATATAAATGTAGTCCTCTGTGGATTCGTATCCTCCATTACATATTTTCAATCTTTTAGGATCCTCATCCTCTAACAGTTGCAAATCCTTCATCTGCCAACAAACAAGAAAATATAATTAATTTTTATATAATAATAAGTTTTGCTCACAACCTGCTAATAACCTTTTTAATTATTAAAGGTCTGAAAGAATTAAACACAGTAAATAAGGATTTCGTAATTGAGTAAATTTTCATACTTCATAAATGTCATAGGACAACATTAAAGATTTAATAACCTGAGAGGGTGAGGATGCAAGTAGACGAGATGTTGGAGAGGATTGTGTTTGACTGTAACTCGAATGCACAACCTGACACTTAGTTGTTCCAGCTTGGGAGTAGCGAGATGAATGATTCCGTGAATCGTAGCTTGACATCACACAAACTGGACTAAGACCGAGAGGACTTAAAGCAGATTCACTGACCACCTAACCACGATATAGACATTAGAACAAGTTATTACCAATTTTTTTTTAACTTAATTTCCATTTAACTTATCAAATCAACTAAAATATTATAAACTTCATCAAATTACCTTCCAGTTGGAATACATTGAGAGTGTGGAATGTTCAGGTGACAGAGGTACATATATGGGCTGAGGTTTATTCAGTGTGCAAAAGAACATTCGAGATGAGCACTTAAGACCCAAGTAGGTGTAGGCATGTCCATTCAGATAGAGCTGACCATATGACTTCCTTGGTCTAGGAGTTTCTGGGCTAACTAAAGCTACAGGTGGTGGACCCAAACCTAGTGCACCCAGAGGTTTTTTGGCAACAAAAGTACCAGCCTTCAATGGTAGCCAAGTCGGACGAACAAACTTTTTCTCTGAAGATTCGGTCTGCAACATTTACATTCATATTATAATCTAATTGCTTAAAAGGATATAAAATAATAAAAAATTAAACCTTTGAAGAGTTATATATCTTGAAACTTACACTAATAGGTTGAGGAGAAGTTGAAGCAATAGGTATAGGAGAAACCACAGAGGCTCTTGTTATCGTATCTTCTACAGAAGGAGATCTATGAAGAGACTGCTGTGGCTCCTGACTTGTAGAATGGGTTGGAGTAGTTGCATGCTCATCCAGTGGTTTTCTAATTAAAGAAGGAGGATCTAAGAGAGAATTAGGACCAGGCATACCTGGGACATGAGGTATTGGCTTTCCACCATGAACAATTGTCAAGGGCACAATATCTGAAGACCTAAAATAAGCAATCAACAAACACATCTAACAATAAGTAATGATAATAATTGTCAATATAATATCGCAATTTAAAGGACAGTAATTACAAAAACTGTTGTAATAATGTTGTTTTTGTAGGTTTGCAAATATTTAAGAATACTGAGAATATGATTACTATGTGAATGATAACCTTTTATCAGTGAATTATACCTTGGTGGAAGTGTAAGGGGGTTGTAAGCAGTGATGGTAGTGAGAGGGTCCAAATTTCTTGGTATGTTGGAGAGTATAGGAATGGCTATCTTTCCATTCAGAGATTCACAAGGCTTTCTGGTCGCTTCGCAGTCTGATTGTATGACAGTCAAACCAACAGAATGTAGGCCTGTATTGGCAATAGTTAAAACTCGTCTGTCTTTAGGATCTCTAGTTTCATGACTAGGGGGAGGACTTTCTCGACCTGATTCAATCCGAAGAGTGCGAGCCTCCCCACCTGGTCCATCAAGAATTTTCACCTGTTAACCAATCCCACAATATACTACCAATGTACATATTAAGAAACTAAAGCAGTTTTTAAATGTAAGTATCAAGCTAACAGGTAAACTATATTTATGCATCTAAATAAGTAGCAAATATAAACATATACTTTATTTAAACATAATTATAGTATTTGAATTAAAAATATTTTATACCTGTCCACCAAACAGTCTGATGGATTTCTGAGGTGATTCGGCAGTAGGGATGAGATCAGGAAGGCATGCTGGCCTTGGACTTAATTTTCTTTTCTTCTCAGCAGGTTCAACCAGAGATGTCCTACCAAGAGCTGGCATGGAGTCAGATGGTTTACTCAGGACAGTTGAGCATTCAGGTGAATTTCCCATTAATGGAGAAGAATCAATTTTTCTGGGTATGACAGATAGGTCTGCTAATCGGGTAAGAGGTGGAGGGGCTTCTACTGGCCTAGACCCGTCAACTGGCAATCTTGAAAGAGATGCTAAATCCGGAGGCTTCTCCATCCTTATTAAAAGAGGATGTGCTTCAGGGGTTCTTGATGAAACAGGAGGGTAATCATGATTACTCTCAACTTGAGAAAACTGTTGATGTCTAGAGTTTTCTAACTGAGCTCTGCAACCAACTCTGAGATGAATATCCAGCTTGTCAACAACGGCTTTACAATCAGGGCATTCCACACAGCCAATAGTGTTCTCCTGTTTCAATAATTAACATAATTAACTTAAATTAGTTACAAGTAGTCACTCACTCATTGTTAACAATAAGACCAAATTAGGCGAGGAAAAAAATAAATTTAAGTGTAGAAAAGTAAATCCCCAATGCCAAACTTTATAGAAATATTTCTTTAAAAAAAAAAAAAAAAAAAAAAAAAAAAAAAAAAAAAAAACCTAGAGCTATATATCTTAAGGCAATTTATAGGAGCTCACCTTACATTAAAATAGCTCAGAGAACTTTGAGTAATTAAAATTATAGACTCCAAATAAGGTGAAAACATACCTTGAATCCATTAAGACCTGATCTTGCCCTCAATAGAATATCTTTGATGATGGAACTGTCAATACTATGCGTGGGTTCTCCTCCACAGGCAGCAGATTCCTTCTGTGAGAGGTTGAGGGGTTGAGGCTCAATGGAAGTGGTACCAGGTCGGAGTAAAGCCAATGCAAGTTTTGAAGGGAATGGAGATGCTGCTTCAGGTGAATCTTCCTTCTCAAGAGGTGAGCTCCTAGGAGGGTTCCAAGATTGACGAGGAACAGGATGATCAATCATTTCAGAATCTCCCTCACAGATCAACCTGAACAAAGCCAGCCCAAGAATAAATACTCGAAATAAGAAGAAATATTTGAAATGTTATTTTTCATGAAAACCACAAAAAATATAGGTAGAAACACATGGGTTGGTTTACCTGTTAATTCTGTAGTGTAGGAAGTCAGGACTGGGAGATGAGTCCCTGCCCTCAGATGATTCTCCCTGCAGAGTATGAAATTTTGGTTTGTAGATCTTGTTCTTACTGTTAGGTCTGTCATCATCCTCCGCAGCTGGGCATGAACTGTGTCGGGAATCATCATCTTCTGATGAAGGGTTGGGACAGCAGTCTGCCACATCCATTTTGAGAGTATGGGATCTTGAACGACAGTGCTACACAAGACAAGAATATTTAAGTACATATTCAAGTTATTATCATTAAATAATCAATGAGTATGATAAATTGTGTTGTAATTTACTTTGTAGAGGTTGCTTTTAGTTTTGAAAGCGAATCCACAAGGTCTGCATGGATACGGTCTCTCGTTTGTGTGTGCCCTGATGTGCTTCTGCAAAACTGAGGGCTTGGCACAAGGCATGGCACAGTAAGGGCAGACATAGCGTCCTTGTGCAGGAGCCAGTGCACCATCGATCTCTGTTCCTGCTCCACTGGCACGCTCCAAGACTTCATCGCCACCACACGCTGCCGTCTCTGGTACTTCCTCCAGGGTCGCAACCTTCTTGAATTTCTTATGAAGGTAACGGCCCCCGTCCAACTCCTTACTACCGGCATTATCGATCTTCTTATCTGCTTAAATCATACAAGCATATAAAAATGTATTAGTACAAATAGAATTTCTATTTTAATATTTCATATACATATCAGGGGGGTAATAGTGCTGGAACGCTGTTCCGGTACTGTTTCTGTGGATGACAAATTAGTAAAAAATCAGTGCATGTTGTATGGCTCATTCATGATGCCTGAACTAACTTTGTTAGTGACATTATTACCCCTGACAATGTTGTGAGCCAATCTCAATTCAACAAAACAAAACTAAAAAAAAAATCGGTTCTGTAATTAATTATATTAAAAAAACGTAGTTTTTTAATTCTGAATGTGAATAGCTAATAGAATGGTAACAAAATAAGTTGGTTAAATTAATTTAAGCAAATTGTACTTTTGTCATGAAACATTTTTCCAGCAGTTTTAGAAAATTCAACAATCAGAAAGTTAACTTGGTGCGTAGGCTTCCGCGGGTAGACTTGTAATAAACAGCTTGGTTTTCCGGTGAAATCCGCGTCACGGAGGGGTTGAAATCCGACGTTTCGCTTCCACTGCTGGAAGCATCTTCAGGGGAGTGAGCATCGTGGTGTTGACTCGAAGCAATCGGTGTACATCTTGTGATAGCTTCGAGTCAACACCACGATGCACCAATCCCCTGAAGATGCTTCCAGCAGTGAAAGCGAAACGTCGGACTTCATCCCCTTCGTGACGCCGATTTCACCGGAAAACCAAGCTGTTTAATCAGAAAGTTATACAACGGGGTTTCTTCCAATGAAGTTTTTTCTAATAAAGTAGACTTAGTTTTGTTACTTCATCAAATAAATAATAAATAATAATCATGCCTTGAGGCTCTATGGCCTACTTTACCTCCAGAATGCATAAAAACGCGTTTTTAGAGGTTATATTTTCCAAACATTTTCGGCCCGGACCCGGCGTTCCGGTACTGGAAAATTTGCGATTGCACCTCTGATACATTTACATATACATATATGCTGTTCTCGGGTTGTTAAGGTTTAAAAAACAAAAAAAAAATCAAACAACTATCAATGTATGGCCATGACAAGCAACACCATTAATTATAAATCAAACTCTAAAGACAAACAAACATTACTCAGCAATCCTAAACATCAAAAAATAAAATTTAATCAAATCAAATCTCCGACTAAAAATAATTTAAGTACTACGAAATTACAGAAATAATAACAAGCAGCATAAATAATATTAGTTTAAGGAAATTTATGACATCTTTAAATTTCTATTATAGATATATTAAGCACATAATATAAAATTAGGAAGGTTCAATCCTGGTTAGCAGAACTGATTTTGAGAAATTTACAAGTTTGTTCCTATGACTGCTTATCGTATCTCCATCGGCCGTACCTTAATTGAGATAGCTTTTTTGTTTTTATTATTTTTGTCTTCAAACTTTCATAGCGCCTCTAATTATTGTTTGCCGATTTGATTTCTGATTGGGGCGTTCAATCTCACTCTTACTTATTTTATAGATTCTTATTTTTTTTCTTATTTTTTTTTTTTCTTCTTATTTGGCTTTAAAATGAGCATGAGAGTAAACTTTTTCCCTGCCGACTGCCGAGTCACGTGACCGTGACCACTTTTCTCCAAGTTGTACTTCAGGGCTGTGCTATTTGTTTATTTAAAAAAAAAAAGTCGTACATGGAATTTTTTTTTTTACCGATTTTTACGTTTGCTAAAGGTTTTAAAAAATTTATTATTTATTTATTCGAATACATTAGGTTATGCCTCATTGGTTGGTTTTATTATTATTATTTATTTATTTATTTTACACAGTGGAACAGAGTACTGGGGTAAAACAGTCGAAATACACGGAACCTATCATGATGATTAATTGAATTTATGTACAGTTTTCTTATAGATGTTTTTATGTTTTATTTTATTTTAAAGGAAGGAGAAAGGAGATTGACTAACTGTTTTTTAAATTGGCTTGAAAACAGTGTCTCTTTTAGATGGCTTCTTATGTTTTGGGTAAAATGGTAAAATAAAAACTTATTATGAATGTTTAATAATCATATCGAGACCTTTGCAGCAATACAATATTTGCATATTACGTTCTATTGATTTACTTTAGTTTATTTTTTCGACGCAACGAAAAATGTTACTATAGAATTTTAGCTAGGTCCAATTATTTTAAGAATTTTTTTTTTCTGATCTTTATGAAATTTATTAGGCATTTAAATAGCTCAGTTAAAATTTGAAACTTTAATGAAAAGTAGAGACGCTTTTTCTTTTAATTTTTGAAAAGCTGAAACAGTATGAAATCCCGTTGGAAGACTGTAAAGGCCAAGGTTATGATAATATGAGCAATATGAAAGGAGCATTGAAGGAGCTTAGGGCTTAATACTGTCCGCCAATAGTGAAGCAGTTTACTCTGTATGTATGCACTTGTTATTCTTTGAATCTCTGTGGGCAGCAAGCAGCGGGGAGCTGTTTGGCTGTAATTGCCTTCTTTCGAGCTGCGTTCAAAAGTTGTATAATATATTTAGCTCTAGCCTCCAAAGATGGGAAGTCTTAAAAGAGAAAATACTTAGATCTCACCACTCAATGTCAAAGACACTTTGGTATGCTAGAGTAGATAGTGACAGTTTCTGCTCACCTCCCATGGATAATAGAAGCCCTTAATGAATTAAGAGTGCTTAATCTAACAACAGAACGTCGTCAAAGAGGCTCTGAAAAAATCATTCAAAACATTTAACTGCCTTCTTCTTGCGTCAATTTGATCTAAGGTCATAAAATCAATACACTGTCAACACCGTGGTGAAACACAGTATGTTGCTTCAAAAAACTTTAGTTTTTTATTAGAGGATTTGCAAATAATTCGTTGTGAACGGTGGGACCAAATGTACATGAAAGTGAAGATCTGGTGAGATGGCTGGAAATATAGGATAGCTCCAACACCTTGAAAGAAATAACATAGCCCTAAAGTAAACATTGAGGCCTCTCAAATGATATCCAAATCCAAAACAATAAAATTTTTTTAAAAAAGTGGTCACGTGACATGGCAGTCGAGAGGTAGTTTACTCTCGTTTTCTCAGCAAAGAGGAACACTTTATCAAATAACAAGTACTCGATATAAAGAGCATTATCGTAAATTTAAAAGCCCAAATCCTAAATCCAATCGGTAAAAAATTGTAGACTGAGAGCTTCAAGTCAAAAAATAAAATTAAAATTAAAAAACCTAGCTCTATACGACGATGGAGTTACGACAATAAGTTATGAGACCTAATTCGTAGTTCTATCAAAATCAGTTACTTGCTTGTTCCTTGCTTGGTCCTTTTTTCGATACGATCAGGAATTTTGACATGGATTTAAATATTAACTAGACAAAAAATTGAATTTATAATTTTTTTTCTTAAAATATAATATTCTGGCTGGACTCACCATTATTATCTGGTAGTATGTTCTTGAAAGGACTTGGAGGACTGCTACTTAGCTGATCTGGTTTAATTCCTAAAACAAAAATAATATTTTTGTAAAAAAAAATAAAAAGTTTTTGGAAAAAGATTTTTAAGACCAGGCATAAACAAAATTTAAGTGATATAAAGGTTTTTAAAAAATAAACAAATAAAGAGTTAACAATACTTTTCCTTGGTAAAGAAAAGTAAAAATATAGACTGCCAATTAGTGTGGCACATAGCTTCCTCGCATCCAATGTTGCACTTTATTGTTATATTAACATAAATATTATTGTTATATTACTTTATAGTTATATTGGTTATTGTCTAAAAACTATTAATAGTTTTAGCGCGATCTTTAACACTTCATAGTGGTGTCGCTGTTGGTATCATTAAAAAATTATTTTTTAAAAAAATGTTTGTCTCATTGAATAGATGAAGTTTGATTTTTTCCCCGGCCTAAAACTCCAATTTTAAATTTGAAGTTCACGTTTACGTGAGCGTTACGCGTGAACGCTTGGACGGATAACATTGTCCAACGAACTCGTCCTGCGTCCTGAGTATTGGTAAAATGAACATGTAGGTATACCAAATTTCATCAAAATCAGTCAAGAATTACTCAAGTTATCGTCGGACGTTTCAAAATTCGCGGACACACAGACCGACAGACAGACACGGGACCAAAAATGTTCCCTGATGTCTTAAACGGATTTCTGTCTTGGAATTTTTAAAATCGGAGACATAAAAGTTTTTCGTTCTCAAAAGTGAACACAATGCTTCCGTTACCTTCGGTATGCTCGGAAGCAATATAAATTTATTTATTTGTTACAAAAAAATCCATAACAAAATATTTACCTACAGACTACTAGACACTAGAGTTACGTGAGAAAACACCCACCTCCAGTTAGCATTTCTCAACAACATTTTTAATAATACATAGTCAGACGTTGGTTGACGATGAGAAGAAACTTGATGGTACAATAGAACTTGAAACTGGTATAGTAGAAAACCAGTTACCCGGATTATACAAGATATGTAAAGGTGTTCTAGTGGTGATATTTCTCTACACATCTACCCACGTCGGCTAGACCTAGGAGATAAATAATAAACGAGAAGGGCAGACAACAAAAGTGATGAACGAGTTTTACATCAAAAGTGATACCTTGGCTAAAGATGAGGGGAGAAATCAAGGGAAAAGACACGTCAATAATACATGAGGGATAAAGTGAAGAAAAGTGAGTCTTTAGAGAAAAGGGCGAAGGATAAGGGATAAGTTTACCCATCGAGTTAAGATAAGTTTTGTACTCTCGTCCCCTTGTTTGGTCCATCCAATGAATAAACAACATCAGTGAACATTGATCATAACAAAATAAATAAAGCTCGTCGCTTAGGCCGACAAACATATAAATGAAACATAAGTTTCATTATAGATGAACCAGTTGTTCGGACGAGATCTCCTGAAATGTACTAAAATCAGTAAATAGACTTAAATATTTGTTTTTATCAATCCTTCACGGATGACCAATTAATGTGGTCAAAACTAGTGGGTTTTAAATATTTCTCTCGATTAGATAATAAACTGGCTACATTATTTTAAACAGTAAGTATGTATATAATAATTTCAAGATAAAAAGAACTTTTTATATACTACGTTTTTAAATTTTCCTGTAAAACATAAAATGTAATATTGATAGTATAATTGTTATTGTTATATAATATAATTAATATATAATGTTAGTGAATCTTTGTGCAACAGATCTCCCCAACACCAAATCCAAACCATGCCATCGACATTTTTAAAATAATAACATTAATATAATCGATATATTATATTTCCTTTTTTGCTGTCATTCAATGTTTACCTCTTAATAAAAAAAAACACAAATTTGAAACCCGTCAAAATGAAGATTGTAAATATTATGGGATGTGACAAAAGAAATAAAATATGTTGCAGATTTTTTCCGAACTGACTTTCCATACAGCAAAATTGCTAAAAACTAATTAAATTCTGCTGAAAAATGACTAAAAGTATTAAAATAATGCATTGTCATCGTGTTCTGAGCTGTTCTGAAAGTTTCAAATGTCTAGCTACTTGGGATGTTGGTTAAAATTCGATTGCAAGATTTTTGCCGGACAAACAAACAAACAAACAAGAAACCAAGTTAATAAAAACATAGTAAAAATAATCTAGGAAATAAAAATGATGGGAAGTGTGTGAAATCAAAACACTGTAAGGTGTATGAGTATTGCTTTACAAGACAATAAACACCGCCAACCTCATAATAATTAATTATTGTTACCTACTTATTAATTAGGTAGTTATATATTCCAATGTTACGGTCAAGTATAGTAGAAGAAGTCTAAGTGAAAAATAATTCTTCGGTTAGGAATATAATATATTATCATATCATATACAGTAGAGTCTCGCTAATCCGGATTTGATGAGACTGAGCACAATCCGGATCACCGAAAGTCTGGATTAAACTTAAACAGAACCAGTTTAAAATATTTGTAAAACTAGTTTTAGCTATTTAAATCGATGTTTTTATCGAAATAATGACAGTTTAGTTTCAACAAAGGTACACTTTTTAAATCTAAAAATTGATTTAGGATAAAAAAAACTTATCTTATTGATATAATAAAATTAAAATTCAAAGTTTTTAGATTGTTCAGTATAGAGGTGCGTATGGATTAACCGGATGTCCGGAATAACGAGGTCTGGATTTACAAGACTCTACGTAGTAACTTTGATGTCTTATATTATCGACATCGGTATTTTTTCTCTCTTCCTAAAAGCATTTTCAGAAAATCCTGGTCATTTGTACATTAAAGAAACAGGGTTTGCATGAATGGTTGGGGGAGGGGGGGAGTTCGCAGAGTTTGGTTTAAGGAAGAGTGGTTTATCAAAAACTGTTAATTTCCCAAAATATGTAAACACTTATTAAATGTAAGTGGAGGAACGTAACGAAAAATTGCTCAAGGATATGATTTTAAGGCTTAGATAAGAGAAAATGTATGTAATTGTAAAACTATCTGCAGAGAAGAAAAAAATAAATTCCACACGTAAAGGTTCAAGGTTAAACTGATTTACTTATATGTACTTCCTACTTCTGAACCAAACGTCAATATCTTAAAAGTTTCAAGAGTCAAAAGTTTAAATTATAAATCAGTTCAAGCCTATCTTAACACCTATTATTAGTGGATGACACAAATATCCATTTATTTTTTGGCTAAGTCCAAAGAAAGTCAGACGATAAACGTGCATGGGAAGAATCATGATAAACAATTGTAGTTGAAAAACTGGTATTGAATCCTGGTAACCGGATTTTAGAAAGATACATCAGGTATCTAAGGGTGTGGTAGTCACCTTAACATATTATAAAAATAACCTAAGCCCCATATCTAGGAGGTAAGTTCGAAGAAAAAGGGATAAGGTACCAAGTGAACGGGTTCATAAATATTAAGCTAATCTTCTATGAGTGGTGAGTACGGGGGAGTAGGAGAAGCATGCATAATAAAAATACAAGTAGACAAGGGAAGCATGTTCGCAAATAAAAGGGAAGGATGCAGCCTTCAGGTTGTGCACCACAGCCTTTGCTGTCATTTCATCACAATAAATAGGGTAGCAGCTAACAGCAACAAACAAGAATCTAGAAAATCCTTCCAACAGGTTGGGAACTCGACAAAACTAAACCTGGATGCTACCCACGCATAAAATTTCTCACCCTCACACCATTGTTAATAGCAATATAAAAGTTTATGAAGTTAAAGGTCAACTAAAATTTTAAGACAACGTTAAGGCAAACGTAAAATACATTAGTAATAGAGTCGCAAATATGATTTAAAAAAGGAATAAAATCAAAAGAAGTATGTAATTATTTATTATTAGAAGGTATGTTCAAAGAGGCTCAAAATGTGTGGGTTTTTTTAAAAGAATTCTTAAGCTCCACACATAATGCCAGCGTCACAAAAACCTAAATATAACGGGACCTTTCGTCGAAAAAGGGAAGATTTTGGAGATATACGATTTTTTTGTTAGTTGAAGGTAAGAAGCTTTTGATGACTAGAATAGTTGAAATACATTTCTCTACTATCTTTGATGATCAACAGTGGCGGATCCAGGATATCTTTAAGGGGGGGGCTACTTAAAACTTTTTGAACAGATTCTATGACAATAAAAAACTTTATATATATATATATATAATTTTCTCTCTCTCTCTCTATATATATATATATATAATTATAATCATCGTATAATAATGATTTTTGAAAAACAAATCTAGTTCTGTTTTATTTTATTTTTTAAGACAAAAAAAGTTTACATTTTTTAATATTTGAAAAGAATNAAACACACTTCACGAGGACGAGAGTTAAAACCCGACTGATTGACAATTATTTGATAAAACGAGCATAGCCCCCCTTATCAAGATCAAGAATGATAAGGGTGTCAGCCCAGCGGTGTTATAAAAGAGCGATACGAGTATTATAAGAGAAGTTCTTTCTGTTAATACCCCTTAAACAGGTGAATGTTCTTTATCTTATCTCCCTAAGGGACTAAGGGAGACTCCCTTCCTTTTTAATCTTTTCCTTATCTTTTAATATCATGACACCACCAAAAACTCAAATATTATTCTTATTTCTTAAAATATTTTTATTTACAATTTTTTTTTTTCTTCTTAATCTAGCGTTAGTTCAGATCCTAAGGGGGGGGGCTATAGCCCCTGTTAGCCCCCCCTTGGATCCGCCACTGATGATCAAGGTAGTCCCCTTTAAGATTCTGAAATGATATATATCTTTAGTTGTTTCCCCTCTTGGTCTTATTGAAAGATGGGAAACATTGCAACATAAAACATTGCACCATTGTCTTTGATCGTCATAAATGTCACTAAACCCTTTTGACAAGGGACACCATAAACCATTACGAATTTAATTTTTATAATTATCGCCCTTCTTCAACTAACCGTTTCATTTATTCCAAGGTTCATCCCTTCATAGTAAATGCAGGGTCAATTCCCTTTCCCCTTCAAGTACAATACAAGATAATTTATATAGGTACCGCTATCATAAACCTCAAAGAGGGTGAAGTTGACTTTGAACTAAGAAATCGCTATAAGGGAACATCCAAATAAGTTTTTTTGATGATGACCGTTTTATCTTTATTGCATTATATCTTCAGATAATAAATCGACAATCGACAAGCAGCGCTATGGTCGAATTGCAATGAAAGTACATTTACAACTTGTAGTAAACAGCAACACTTACCACTTATGATGCTTCAATAGCTCGGATATAAGTTTTTACAAGCGTGATATAATCAAGACTTTACTATGTACGAGAAATGATCATAAAATTAACAGAAGAAAAGGATTAAGATAATAATATGCTCGAACACCACGAATTTTAAGCGAACCATTTTAGCTTTAATTGATCATACTTTTACAAACACCATTTAAAAAAAAGTCCAGTCATGCACCACGACTTAATGAGCGAATTTTCAAAGAAATCTGTCTATTATTGGCTTATGATAATATAGGAAAATTTGTACACACGGGTACGAGGTACAAAAGTCAAAATAGTATTTACCCTTCAAGATGCACATCGTTGGAAAGCTCTTTAAGAGTACAGTAATTGTTGTTATGTACAATTGTATCAATTTTAGGAATCGATTCAGAATGGTATGAAACGGATTTCCATGAAAAAATGTTGAAATGGCTTCATTTTCTTCGAAAATTCGCTAAAACAAAACTGGAGTACTGTCTGACGTGATTAATGATTAATCCACTTAGCTTGGAAAAATGTCTTAAATAAATTTTATTTTGTTTATAAAACCATAATAATGATAATGAGTAAGTTAATCGAGCCTTTAAGTATGTACCATAATATTTAGCCGTTGAAAAGAGAGCAGACAAACACAATGTGTTTCAAGTATCTCATAATACAGGGGTGCCCATCCCCCCCAAAGCCTATGGCGCAATCCCCCCCCTCCCAGATCCAGCTATACCCCCCCTACCCGGAAAAAAACAAAATGTACAACTAATAAACAAACCCCGGAAAATTTTGAAAAAATATGACCTCTCACAACAGTGGTTTTATGCATTTCTGGGGTGAAATTGAATATGAGGTGAATGTAAAAATGTGTATTAAAAAAAAGGCGTTTTTTTTTACTCTCTTGGGTCTGGGGGGAGGGGACGTGCCCCCCTGGATACGCCACTGATGCTCATTCATGTCTTAATAACATTTATAACAAGTCACCAATCAGAGATTATGTAAAATTGTCATCAAAAGTTGCTTCCGATCTTAACCCGGCCCTTTAGATCAATTTCAGTTTTAGTGCATTGCCCTGAAATTTATAATAAATTTGTCTTCGATTTATAAATTAAAAATAAATATAGTGGTATAACAGATACAAACACCGTGGCCAGGCGGCGGGAGAAGAAAGGCTGATCAACAACAGCAAAAAGCTTCTTCCAAGGAAATTATACTAAAAAAAAACTTTATCTTAGTAGTTCATTAGTGTCTAGTTCATTCTTACTGTACTATAAACAATAATACAGTAATAGATAAATATCAATTTATCATTATGAACTTACCGTACATACATCAATTAATGTAAATTGAAACTTAATAAAATAAATTGTACACTGACATACTATGTCAGTTTAGATTGGGGGGGGGGGGAAGCATTCTTAGTGGTAACAAGAAGAGAAAACTACTTATTTCAACAAATCAGCTTCCCCCCCCCCAAAAAAAAGAATACAATTAATAAACAAATAAAATCTCCGCGGGTAAGTAACAACAATTGTGTTCAGAACGTATTCATTAGAATACGTTCTAACAACTGCGTTCTAATATTGCTGATGCTTACTGCAGTACATGTCTTACTGTAAGTCATGGGCATTGTCTGCAGTTAATTATTGATGGGGTATTTACAGGGGGGGGGGGGGGGGTCCGGAACCCTCCACCAGAAAATTTTGGAAATATGGCCTCTCAAAACAGCGCTTTTATGCATTTCTGAGGTGAAATTGAATATTTGATCATTTAATTCCTGGGGGGGCTAATTTGGTGCGGGGGGGGGGCCTAAGCCCCCTCTGCCCCCCCTAGGATCGCCACAGTTTATATGTATATAGTATATTGTTTATTTGTTAACTAGATAAGATAGAAGTTTCATAGAATAAACAAACGTGTTGCTCCTATTAATGATCACATGCCCCCCCAAAAATTTCAACGGCGCACTGTGCGCCGTTATACCCCCCTCGTGGGCACCCCTGCATAATACGAATATCTTAATTAAACATGAAAACCGAACAATCAATTAAAGCCTACACGACGACTGCACTCCGTACACATCGCTTATCAAGGGAATCTAATCATGACTGATAAACTACCAGAATATATAAGCGAGCAGATATTTAAAGTATTTAAGTTTAATTTCATAGTACTTTCTCTGCCTACTTATCTCATATCCACGAACTACAAAGAAAAGGATTTTTTTTCCTAGAATATATATATATATACATATTCCAAGAATATAATTTTAATACAAAGGTTATTAACACCATTATACATTAACTTTAATAGTACACTTCTGGCTACTAAAAATCAAAACTAATGGCTGCTGGCCTACTACTTAAAAAGGTACTACTAGACTGGCTAGATATTGTCATTTACTTCTACCTCAAAATAATTCACCTCTAGTGTAACTAGGTACGACCACAACAATAAAGCCATCCTAGCAACGTTGCTTTTACGAAATTTGTTTACACTGTCCTGTTACGTTCCTACAGTAATTTATTATTATAGTACTGATCATCATAATAAACTCAATGATTAATGATCTTTATCATATATTTGAAATTTTAATACGAAAAATAAATTGAAAGATAATGGCCATTATTAATATATATTTTATCATATCAAAAAAATAAAACTGTCAAGGTCAATTGATATTGCAATGAAGTCAATCAAATATATGAACAGTATACAATTGAAATGCATCTTAAAAGAAAAATATACAATAAAGAGAGAAAAAAGGGTTACACAATAAACAAATATATTCTTACGTACCATTAATTGATTTGTTAATAAAATCCTGATGGGCCGGCCTAATTACTTTCATTTTCATTTATATAAAAAAATAATAACTAATTAATTCATATTAATTAAAACATAAAACAACAAAGCATTTTGATGTTATCTTATTTTAAGAAAATAAAACTTTAAAACCAACTGATAATATTAATTATTTCCAAACTTCAATTTTCATTCACATTATTAATTTTAATTTAGAGCAAACACTTGTTATACAACTTCACCAAGCATTTTCAAAGAATATTACTTCGAAGTTTCCGTTCATTACAACCGTTTACAACAAAATAATCAAAGTTATCATCTGCTTGAATAAGTTGAATATACAATTATATAGATTAATGAACTATCAATTTTCCTTAAATAATAATCACTGGTATAATCTATAAATGTCAAAAAATGTAATTAATAAATTGTAATATTAAATACACTTTGTACAAATATTAAAAAACTTAAAGGATCAATAATTCATCCTTAAGGTAATCCCAAAACATGACGTGGAAATAGTGAAAAAAAAACTTTTAAACGATGACGGTTTGAACACAACTGAAGCACTGAATCGGGTATGAGGTATGAGTAAGACGGGAGAGGTGTCTCCCCAGCAGGGATTTAGTAATGCTCGAGGAGTGGGGAAGACACAGATGTTATTTAGAGGTGGGGGATGACGTTAAAGACGGAGAAGAGGTTTGTTGCCGATGTTTAGACCTGGGAGCTGGTGATCAGGATCAGGCATCTCGAATACCTAAAAGGGTTTAGAAAGGACGCCTCCATCAACACATGACGAACTCTGACCAAGCTACCCCGAAACCTGTTAACTGAACAAAAGAAGAAAGAACGCAACCCTGAACAAGAAGACGAAACCCTGATTATCCGTAACCTCCCTTTAAATAAAGGTCGAACAAAAAAATACCTTGCCTCCATATGTTTTTTAAAACACACGAGTTGAGAGTGCAACTACGATATTTCACTTGTACATCATATAAATAAGATAAAAGTAAAGCACCCGAAAGATCATTCGTGCTATAATATGGTATGAAGACTTGAAGACTTAATAAATTAAATCAAGAGAAACCGTTTTCTCTAGAAGGTTGTACATATAAAGGGCTAACAATGGAACTTATTCGTTGTGCAAAAAGTATGAGTTTATTATAAATAAATAAAAGCACAGCTACCAATAAATACCAAAAGATTAGAGAGAGATTGGTATTAAATGTATTAATGCCAATAAATTCTAACGACCACAAAGATTGCCGTCATTGACAAGCACAAGCAATAAATTTAAACTTATATTTCTATTAAAACTTCTTACCTATTGAGGCTATATTCTATATTGATTGCGGACTAATCTACCAAAATATTAAAACGACTCAATAAGATTTAGAAATTATTCTTATAAAAGACATCAATTTTAGCTCTAAATTATGTTTAATAAAAAATAAAAAATGGTTTATACGACGTTTTCACACATTTTCAAAAATACTATACAACTAAAATACGAATAAAAACATTTTAGTGGTTTTCCTGTGCTCAACAATAACTATATTTTCTTAAAAAAAAAAATAGCACAAACAGATAGGTTCATGAATGAAATACATTTATGAGATAGTTTGCATGAGATGTCTCCGACGGATTATAACATTGACAAGCTGGGGAGATAGAAGATTTCGTCACGCAAAAAACGACTTGAAACATGAGACGCCCTAGAATAAAGTACCAGGAAGTTGGAAGGTAACAGGAGGTTGCTCAGTTTTCACTTTTTATTAGTAATAAAATTTCGCAAATAGGATTGCACCATGCAAACCGTCTTCAGAGGGGGGAGTAAAGGTTGCTAAAATATTTGCAACTTGCAACACTGGACTTGATGCCCAAAAACATAATATCCATGATTTAAGGTTTTCCATGAAGTAGAGATAAATTTCAACACTTTCTCACCTCTGACTTGATTTATAAGAAAGGTTATATAAATGATAGGTTATTATAAACATTTTTAATTTAAAGAAAAACCAATCACTTAGCAAACTGTATATATATTGCATATGACGGCATTATTATAATAGTGCAAACAAAAATAAAGTAAGTGATGATAACAATAGTTATTTTTCTTTTTGATTTAGCTTGGTTGAGATATTTTCACTGTTTTATGGAGTAGAAATAATTAATGAGAATTCTAATCCGATTTGTTTAGAAAGATATTTTCTTTGAATACACGGCTATTGAAAGATAATAATAATAAATAAGTCCCATGCCCCAGGCCCTAAAGTAACCGGCTACTGCCTCAAGGCTCCCTGCAACAAGCCCTATGTCCCACGCCCTTTTCCAACATCCTAAGGATTGACGACTCTACACACACACACTACAGTCGACTAAAACTGGACGACTTACACGTAGTTGTACACACTACACATCAGACTAAAACGAAAACGCACCGAAATGAAGGAATCTATTAGGAAGACAAAAATTAATTTGTCCTTTATAAAGAAACTGATGTAAATATATGTTATACCTACCAACTAGTATGTACTTTATATTGAATAATATGAGACAATTAATTAACACATCTTTAGTACTGGAAAAGGTTTCCTAAAGTTAAATAAACATAGTAAAAGTTAATTATTGTTTCACACAGGCATTATTGATTTAAATTTAAATTATTAATGCGCAGTAATTTGTGTGTGATTTAGTACAGCAATAATAATAATATAACACGGAAGATCCTTGAATAGAGATGGCTATTTACCATTTTATGAATGGCAAACCATAAATCTACCTTTGTATATTATTCATTTGTATTTATATACAGCTTAGTAGTATTGATTATGATTAACTTCATTGACATTAGTTAAGATAATTTTGCAATCAATGTGAGCCAACATTGTGGAGTATAGTGATTGAATAGTTTTGTTTTTCTTTGATCATAGAAACACTAGTATAGAGAATCATTAATATTATGCTTACTGCTTATTCATCAATGCAAAATTTGTTTTGTTTATTTATTCAGCCACGAAATCGATTGATAATCTATTCATTTTTAAGAGCGAAAATTTATAGTTTTTTTTGTAACAAATATCTCATTAATTCACTAATGGCGACTTAATAACAATGGCTGAAACAAGTGGTTTTTAAATAAACTGGTCAATTTTTGCAGTTCAATTGTATTTTTATTTTATTTTTTTTTTAAAAAAGGATTATGTTTTAGCTCTGGAGGACAGAAGAAATTTCCGTCACGCAAAAAACGAAATATCGTGCCAGAAAGCTGGGATTTAATGGGAGGTTGACGATATGCGGGCATAAAGTTTTAATGAACAACATGAAAAATGTGCCATTGTGAAATATCGTGCTAGGAAGTTGTAGAAAAGTGAAGAGTGTCATAAGAGGTAGATTGGTTTTCTTTTGTAGTCATTGTAATACTATATTTCACCGATAGAAGTTTCTAAATACTCTGCTCCTAGTGGACGAAATGGATTAATGTTTCATAATTTCACACCTTGAAATCCATCTACTATATTAATTAGACAAACGTATACTGATCTCCACTTCATTGACAAACATTGAATGTCAATAAGTGTATTCAATGCCCAAAACATATCCACGATTCAATGATTTTAAAAACCAATCTTTTAAAATAATAATAAGCACTATTGTCATTGGAAATGTGCTAAGATGAGTATTAATATGTACAAGGTACAGATGCTATAAGAGATTGAAGCGTTAAGCGTTTAGCTAGAGATCCTGGGTGAGCTCGTCTAAAGGTATTTTCTGGTTGAGGTCAACAAGCCGAGAGTATGATTCACTGCTCAGTACAGTCTACCTCCAGGCAAGGTAACTACAACTACCCTAGCCAACCACCGAGTTTAAACCACACGATGAACGGAGTCTATCCCCACCTCTGACATACCCGACTAGAGCATCTACTCTACTAGGCTTTCTTCTTCCAGACTCGTAGTGCCGGCTCGTCCACATCCAGCGGTCACTACCTTCACCCTGTCCAGTGCAATCTAACCCATACCTCCTATATCTTGACTTGTGAGAGGGGTGTTAAGCACATTACCGTTAGTTTTACCTGCAACCTGCCAGACCTCTTAACACCGGGTCCCATCCACTTAACTAAATAAACCCAAAGAATATAGCGTCACACAAACTATATTAGTCATACTAAGTGTGTCTATGAATTGAATATTCTAGAGCAGCCTTTTAAAAGGAGCATAAATGCTCCACTAAATCTGTACTTAACCAAATCTGCCTCGTAAGTATTCTGAACCCAACAGTTTTTTAATCTTTCTTAAGAAAGTAACAACAATCTATATTCAATAATAATGATAAAAAAAAATAAAGAGGCAGTTACTTATCAGAACAAGAGTTTATTAAGTTTTAGAATAACTTTCAAGGGTCGTTTTATACACAATGATAATATGTAAATATATAAATTGATTATGTGCTATGTGCAACAGGTACATATCTATATTGAGGACCTCAATATTGCTTTAGTGTCCCACAAGTGGAACTTAAAGAGTACATCTAACGATAAATTTCTAAAATATATTTTTAACATGTGGCAAAAATCTGAAGCGTAGATAAAGGTTCATTAACAGTTGCATTGTAAAATAAAAGTAGGGGCTGAAAAGATTGTGTTGATTGATGCAAATATTTAAAAAAAAAAAGTAGTGCCAACAGATACGTGCGTCAATCTAAAAAGAATCGGGGCGCTTAAATTCCACTAGCTATTAGTCATCCATGGTTAAAGGGAATCAAGGCCACTGTTTAATACAACACCGTCAATATTTGTATAAATACACATAAACCTGGATATTTTATATAAGAGACTCGTGGCAGATTCGACGATAAAAACAACAAAAAATGCCGTCCCATTCATATCTAAGTCTCAGACCTGATAACTGAAGAGTGTTTATAATTTAATATTAGAATATAAGAATGAAACAGTCCCTAGACAAGTACTATCCTAATTACTTTTAGAACTGCTAGGACAGTTACAAATTATGTAGGTATATACCTAAAAAATTAATCAATTTTAAAAATTAACTTTCATTAGGTTTTTTCAAACCCCGCTATTTGTACAGTCCTTTGTATCGTCCCGTGGATCTTCGGGAATCGTTTAGGACAGGTTTTATACGCATGCGCTAACATTACTGTAATAAAATCAGTACTGTAATAAAATCATGTCAGGTTGGAACGAGTTTAGGACTATAATTCGCACTGTATTAAAAATTCAAGGAAACCTAACACTTAGGAAACCTTCCTGTTGATATTTGTAATTATTGACATAACTGCGCATGTCATACAAACCAGTACATGGTATTTTCAGAGGATCGTTGGGATCATACAGTGAACAGTTCGCGTTCGCAAACAATCTCTGCCGGGGTTGGAACAGTTTCGTGGACGGTACGAAACACTGTCACAGGTCGGCTTAGAACAGCTTTTATCCATTGCGCATGCCCGTGACGATCCCGCGGACGGTACAGTGCTTGGTTGGAACAAACCTATTATCAATCTTATTAAGGCAAACAGACATTAATTTTACAAGCTTTTATTTAACTTGCAATGTTTGTATGTATGTATGTTCGGGTCAAATCTTGCAACTGAATTTTGAATCAGTTATCCTCAACCGATTGAATTGAAATTTTGCATACATGTTTAGTTTGGATACATGGTTAGCTAAGTGTCGTCATTCTAAATCCAATAAGGCGGGCAGCCCAAGATGGCGAACTTGTTATTTTTTTAGCACGCCCATGATATGGGTAATCAAATGAAAGGGTTTGGTGAGAAGAATACCAATAAAAGCTTGTATTTAAAAATATATTTTTTAAATCCACTTTTAATTTAAATTTATGATTACTACGTTTTTATTAGCTTTCTTTATTTATTAATTTATTTTTTTTTGTTCAGTACAAATATTGCAATCGACTTTTAACTAATATCAAGCTAGCAGCTAGACATTTGAAACTTTTAGAATAGATCAGAATACAATGACAATGCATAATTTTAATACTTTTAGCCATCTTTCAGAAGAATTTAATTCGTTTTCAAACTAAGTTTTACTGTATGGAAAGTTAGTTCGGAAAAAATCCGCAAGTTTTTGTATTTCTTTTGACATGACCCATATTTACGATCTTCATTTTGAAGGGGTTTAAATTTATGATTTTTTATAAGTCAACAGATAATTTGAAAACGTAGTATATAAAAAGTTCTTTTTATCTTTTAATTATAGATATTTCGTTGACTTGTTTATATCTGTTTTGTTTTATAATACTACTCTGATCTTCAAACAACAATTTCTATATTCTTTTATCGAAAAAGGAAAAAACAAAGTCTTAAGAAATCAAAGATAACTCATCTCTACATGTAGCGTATTTCGAACCTCAATTTAACTTTAAAAGAAAGAAAATAAACACACTTCAAACGTATTTAAACAATCTTAATCAGATGATTAGAATCAGCTGAAACGATCGAAAACGACGGCTTAAGAGGTAGCTGTCGATGTCGAGTTAGACACGACAAGTGGCTCCATCTACAAATCCTCATTATTACAATTATTACAGACTAACATTGATAACATATGTATATATAACAGATTAAATGACTCATTGCTTCCTTGCTTTATTATCAGTACTCGTTATCTCATATCTCGGCTCCTGGTTTCTTATGATAAAATAAATTGCAAAATACAAAATTTAAATTTCAAATATAATGAAAGTTATATAGCATAAAACAAGACCACTAAATTAGCATTTTACAAGCTGTTTTTACTAATTAAATCTTAAATAAATTAACTTACATGTAAATGAAAAATACAGAACTTTAGAGGTTTGTAGGTTAAATACCCTGGACGCTACGAGAATAACACACATACACAGATAGAGACGTCATGCTGAAAACCAGTCAGGAGTTTTAAAAAAACCCAAAACGGATAACTCAGTTGAAATTTAAAAAAAAAAAAATGGGTGAAAACATAACTTTTACTACCATAGGTGGGGAAAAGTAATAAGGAGTTTTTTTTTTCTCTTGAAGTAACTTTGCTGTTCAAAGCAAGACTATCCGAACACGATAATATTAAGAGCTAATAACAATGAAAAATGCAAAAAATAGAGTTAAAATGCTTAGGTTGGAAAGGTTTACGTTAAAATTATTACAAGGAGTTTTTCTCTATTATTTAAGTTATTCTTACTTTTAGTTCAGAATGAATGTTAAAGAGGGTAAAATAAATACGTATTTTAATAATTCAAAAAAGGTAAAAGCTTTTTGCCATTTTGCGTAAGAAATTACTGCCCAAAAACCTTAAAATCAAATAAGTTCTCTTTAGGCCTTCTTTTCTTAATATTAACTGTACTGTTTCTGTGTTCTGGTAAAAACAAAATATTACCTGCAAAATTTGATAATGTTTTTCTAGAATCTTAAAAGCAAATAAGTTTCTTTAAGGCCTTCTTTTCTTAATATTATCTGATGTACAGTTTCTGTGTTCGGGTAAAAAAAAATAGTATCAGCAAAATTTGAAAATGTTTAGAATCGCAAATGTTGATAACAATACCTAGTCAAAACAGTTTCTTAGTGCGCGCGTTACATGTAACACTTTTCCTAAGGAATTCATAGGGCATTCCTTAATTCTTTAAGAAAAACCTATGTTTGTTTATATTTGGATTCCAGCAACAGATGTTGAAGTTATTAATATAT
>KZ651151.1:679220-703156 GCA_001010745.2 Gerris buenoi | reverse complement strand
TTGTATTTTGTTGTTATAGATTCAGTTTGCATTTTACTTATTGTTATTATTCCCAAGTTTCTTATTTGAACATTAATTTTAGTTAATACATTTATTATCTTTATTAATATGACATATAGTTATTAACTATTAGCTATGTTTTATTAATAAAGATAACATTTTAGCAGTTTCATTTTTCTTCCGCAAGTAGATAAAATATTGTATGCAACAAGGCAGCAAAGGAAACATTTCTGCCTCGTTTATTCATTGCCTACCTCGGCTTCGCCTCGGCAGTCAATTAGAGAAATTACCTGCATCGGCTTCGCCTCGGCAGTTAATTATGATAGCCTGTCCTCGCCTTCGGCTCGGAGGCTAATCTAATCACTCGTCAGTAAAATTCCATTTTGCTGCCTAGTTACATAAATAACTATTGCTAGCTTTACATTTAGCAAAGCTAGCAGAGAGTAGAGTAAAGAATAGACAGTAAAGAAAAGAGTATAATTGGACGCTTCAAATTAGTAAAGATTACATAAGACATAAAGGTTAAGCTTTACATAAATGGTAACTATAAAGTAGTATGGTTTACTAAATTGTAACTATAAACACCAAATGGAATAGCGTAATTGAGACAAAACAGAAAGAGTTCATTAAAGCTGCCCTCAGTTATTTAGACGGAATTACTCGAAAAAGGGAACTACGGTCTCATGATTATAATTATTCTTAGTATCCGACTTTACACCAGAGTTCCTAGAATTCAAAATCAAGCAGAAGTAATTGATCTATAAAACCAAATTCACTTTAGATAACGAACATAGCAGTGACTCACTAGACAGATAACAAAAAGCAAGGTTATAACCTTGTCTCTTAAAATATGATAAAAATATTTTAACTGCCAATATGTTGCTTGTATGTAGGTATGAGCGAAAATTATCAACCTTCTGTTCTTACGATCATAACTCTAATAATAAATGCCAAGAGTTAGCACTCTACTTTACGAATACCCTCTAACTTATATTGAATTTGATATTTTTATTGAAGTAATAAATCTAAAAAATTAAATGATTTCTATTTTAAAATCTTAAAATAAAACTAGAAGAATTTTTAAATAGTACATGAGTGCAGTTAAATTTAGCTAATAGAATTCGGTAAGTATTTTTTTGAGAGTAAAATCTTATTTACTATATTAAAGAACAAAATAACTACATGATTTAAAAAGCTACATAATTTATTTTCATAAATGCCATAAGCTTCATAAATCTATGTAGCTTTCATAAAAGCTAGATAATTTATTTCCTTAAACAAAAAATACGTGTGGTGTCGCGGGACACCCGGTAGGAACGAAGTTCCTTGCATTTTTCATTAAATATTATGTATAAAATCACACTGCTAATACAAATAAGGCGTATATGTTGCTAACTACTTGTACATGGCGGAGTTAGAAAAAGAGATAAAATTAAAAGTAGTTAACTGTTTGTAGCCGTTGTTTTCTTTATTTTAAATTTCCGCGTTTTTAGGTCCACTTTAACAAATTTAGCGAACTTTATCACTTCATAACAGTGTCAGTGTTCGTTTTACTAAAAAAAATTATTTAAAAAGTTGTTTGTCTCATCAAATAGATGAACTTAGAATTTTTGCTTGGATTAAGTACGCAGCATTTTAATAATAGTTTAAGCGAGCAATGCGCGTGACGCTTGGGCGGATAACGTTGTCCAACGATCTCAACCTGGGCATTGGTTAAATGAACATGTGTACCAAATTTTAACTAACTCGGTCATCTTTTACTAAAATTATTGTCATCAATAGATTTCAGACGGTGATTTTGCGTGACGGTTATTTTGGTCGTTTTTTCGGATTCACTCCCCGGCTCAAGAACGTGCCATAAGGAACTTCGTTCTAACACTGTTTTATGCATAATATTGTATTAAGTAGTATAACTTACACTTGATTACTTCTCTGCCACCAAATTATTACTTAAGTATTTAATATTTTTACAATTATAATAAGCAATGAGAAATATGTGAATTCAATTACAAGAAGTTCAAACCAACTGTGAAGGGAGGGGCCTAGGATGGTGTGAGTAACTGTATACTTAAAGACACAAGATGCCTGTAAGTATCTGTAAGAGTGAACTTGTAGTGAGTGGGTGTAACAGGTATGCAAAGCAGGTAGTCTCCAAGTATAGAACCGACTCACTTCGGACTTGCAAACTTACAACACTGAGCTAAACTGGCAAGCAACTTACAGGTAAAACTTGCAAGTCTGGGGACAGACAAAGTAAACAAACTCTGTTTCTCTCTATTTGAATTATATACAAGATATATAGACAATGCAAGCAGCTGGAATCACCATCCGGTATAAGAGGGAGCGGTATCCTATTACAATGCAAAGGATAAGAAACAAACATCGTGTGGCTGCTATATACCCGACTAAAACAAAATGGACAGTCCAAATGATAATTTAGCTTTTGGCACAAGTATTAAAGTTGGTAGCAATTTTCACAACAGTTAGTTCTTACATAAAATAGTAATTAATACTTTTTACATCCATGATCAAAATAGGTTTCATCATATACAAAGTCTACAGTCTATATAGCCTTGACTAGACAGAAGAAGTTCTCTAACTGATTTATAACGAAAATAAGAAACATATCTTAAATAAACAGGGCTTTTATAAACAAGAAAAACACGCACTTCTAAATAGAGACATCTAAAATTACATATGCTAAAAAACGTTTTAACGAGTATTCATATGAATGGGTGCCTATCTTTATCAACGATTCACAGAATCCATTCATAAATACACTTTTCTCGTATTATTTGTTTCATTAAAGAGTAGGGGGTTTCTTTTTTCCGCACGATGTATTTTCTTAACAATGCTTCTGCTCTAGTATTAATAAGTTCCTAGAAACGGAGATCTAGTAAACATTAGAAGATTCTGCGAAATGATTTTTTTCTTCTAAACACAAGTTGCTGAAACAAACTCCCTCTTCTAGCGACAGATGTTAATAGTTCATAATGGGTAGTATAATTCCGTGACAGTGGGGGGAGGGTTCTGAGTGTGCCATAGTGTCTGCGGAGGGGGCCCTGACCCCGCTTCTCTCCCTGATTGTAGTCATATCCGTCAATTGTTTTTTCAACAAGCTGTTAGTCACCTTATATCAACTACTAGAGTCTGCTACACAAGATATAGCATAAGTATAAAAAAAAATAGCCTAAGCCACAATAGAAATTTGAAAAAAAGTATGAAATTCGGCAGAAGAAACTTAAATATATATAGATATGATCAACTATTTAATAGCAGTAAAAGTTAAATTATTTTTAAAGAGAAATGTAAAGCTAGGTATAGTCACCTTAAATATTCGTCTTAAAATAATGAAACTGCGTGAAAAAATAAATGGGTTAAGTCATTAGTAATACTTTGGAAAATAGTTCAGGGTTACTTTTTTAGTTTTAAGAGTTCCCACTTAAAATATATAAATCACAAATTATTATTCACAAGACATTATGCCCACCCCCTTGCTGACTGTCAAATGTATCTTTCTTACAAATTCAATTGAATCTCCTACTATAGGAAATACATTTATACTGAAATCTTTAATGATGAAGAAGTTAAAATAGAGTTAGAATTAGAAAAGAGAAAATAAATATTAAAAGAGGAAAATGGGTGAGTAGATGATTGATTTCAAACAAAAGTATAAACGTGTACCATACATTCTCACATCAAAAAAAAAGAAAAAAAAATAAATAAATAAAAAAAAGGAATATGAACATTTATGTACATCGGTGATTAAATATTTTATAAAAAACAAAAAAATCAATACATTCATTAGAATGTGTATATTTAATCTCAAAAAGTTGAAAAAAGGGACTATTGATCCCTCGATTTCCTTTCTGTTGAAGTCTGGAACATATTTAACCTTTTTGCGGATTTATTTTCCTTTTTAGAGTTTAATCTCAAATAATTGGAAATTAGTTGAAAAGGAGCGTAAGAAAAAAATATTTTAAAATAATTTGCTTTTTATATTTCATTATACTAAAATTTAATTACAATGTGTAATATGCAAGTGCAAATTCTAAATAACCTTCTATAAGTTTATTTAAAATCGATTCACGATGATTAAATAGTCATCATCAATCTCTATTTTAATTGTACCATAAAATTAAATAAATTTACAATAATAGGTTTCAAAAGCATACAAATATTAAAGTATACGAAATAGCACATACACAAGCTAAGTGCCACGTTATCTGGCAGACTATTTACCTATTTTTCATTTTTTTTTTTTTTCATTGATTACAACAAGTAATTAAAACCCACATTGAGCTCTAATAGCTATAGTTTTTATGAAGTTGCGTACAATCTCTTTATAATTTTTAGAAGTGTGACAATTTTTTAGTTGTTATTTAATAGGATTTTAATTTGATTAAATATGAGGTTACAAATTTAAATTAGATTGTTGAACGGGGTAGAAATTAAAATTATAATAAATTATGGGGTATGCTAAACCCGCATATAGTCACTCAAGGTTAAGCCCCCCCCCCCCAAACTTTTTTCTGTGTACGCTATTGACGTCAATAATATCAAAAGAGAGGTTGAGTTCGTTGGCCAAAATTTTTGAAGTTTATTTAGAGGTCAAATTTTGACAATTTAGGGTCAAAAATAGCATAAAACGTGTTTTTTCCATTTACCCCCCTCATATATGAAAATATGATAAAGGAGTACATAACAACAATTACTGTACTCTTAAAGAGCTTTCCAACGATGTGCATCTTGAAGGGTAAATACTATTTTGACTTTTGTACCCCATACCCCTGTGTACCAATTTTTTTTCACCCATTTAAATTCTAATCCAAAATTTTCCAATACTATCATAAGGCAATAATACGTAGATTTCTTTGAAAATTCGCTCATTAAATCATGGTGCCTGACTGGACTTTTTTTAATATTTTACTATGTACGAGCTTTTCTCATTTAAATTTGATATAATTGACAAATGTCGAAAACATATAATGGTTTGCAAACTAAATTTCGCAACGGAGACATATCTTTGGAGAAGAAGTAGTTTATAAAGGATGAATTTGTAACAGACAGGACTTTATAAGTAAGAAGCGCAGGTCTTAAGGCAGGTGGACTTGCAACTTTGCTACTGGTTATACAGTGGATTCTGAGAACCTGTAGCAACAGGTTGTCTTCTATTCTAGGCAGGTAGTACACCTGGCTACTTGGACTTCAAGGTACTCAAGCAGGTAAGGAGGTGCAGGTAACGACTCACCTGTCGAGACCAACCTGTATATTGTATTCCCAGACTAATGTAAATGAGCAGATGCACTTAACTGCATCACACGCATAATGCATGACACTAGGAAAGACAACTACAGTTATAATAGTATGTGTATGTATAGCAGCAGTATTCTCAAAAGAAATATCCTTTACAAAGTGACAATATGTTTAGAAAAACGCCCTTCCTATAGCTCACGCTTATAAAAATATGTATGCAATAAAATAGATTAATGTAGCTAATTTAACAATTAGTGTGGCACATAGCTTCCTCGCATCCTATATCACGTACTTCAATGATGTTATGATTTTACAAGCAATTATTACTACAATTATTACTAATTTATTTAGTTCTTCCCCCCGTTTTCCCGTTTTTGCTTCCGAGATAACCTCAAAAGAACAAAAATATTTTATGTCTTCTATTTCAAAAATTCCAAGACCAAAATAAGTTTTAGAAATCAGGGAACTTTTTCGTTCCCAGTCTGTCTGTAGGTCTGTCGGCCTGTCACTCAATTTTTTCGAACCAACATCTAAAAAACTATACACGTCCGATTTTAATAAAATTTCTATGGTAGGTCATAATTAGTCATTTGTTGGCCCCATAAAAGTTTCAACCTTCGCTGCGCTCATTTATTTCTCTTCCATATGCGTGCAAGCAAACATAGGTACATTTATTTACTCCTACAACTTCAGCAGTATACTTATCTGATTTTTATGAAACTTGTATTATAGTTTATCTAAAGAAACCCGAAGATAGCCCCAGATAAATTATTTATACCATCTGCGCTCTTTATTTGGCTAAATTGATACTTTAATTTATTGTAAATAATTAAAACAATTTTGACTGATTAAAAAAACGGGGGAAACAATTAAGTAGCAGAACATGGGAGTAGTTTTTAAACTTTAATATTAGTTCACAAAAATTGAGCGATAGGCAGACAGACACGGAACCTAAAAAGTTCCCTGGTGTCTGAAACGTATTTCTGGCTACTTTCCTAAACATTTCAATCAAATGTAGAGGAGAAACAATTGCGACAAATGCATAAATTTAAAATTTGAAACAGGTCATAATATATCTACGACGAAACTGGTTATGTGACATGGAAAAAAATAACATCTAATTAAAATAATTTGGGCAAAAAAAAACATTTAAAAGTGTATAAATTTAAATTGATTTATCGCCTTACTGCGATAACCGATTTCTTTTTATAGAGAGAAATATTAACATTTCACCCAATCATTTTCTCTTACGATATATATATATATATATATAATATAAAAATAAATATTTGGCCCTATATGAGAGACTGGAATTTGACCAAAATCCGAATAACATGGGAAGCGAGAAACTGATGATCCGTAAAAATGATTTTACTTAATGAGAAACTCAAGTCATCCGTGAACTCTGGGTTGGACCACCAATGGGGGAAGCCAATATATATATATTTTTTTTACTTTAAAAAATGATCCAACATTTTTATAAAAAATAAATAAAACGATAAAATCAAACAAATCTTTCTCATATGAAAATTTATTATTGTAATTTTGTTAGCAATTCATAATTACAGGTTCTAATGATTTTTTTTTAAATTTAATTGATTGGTTTAAATACAGTTAATAGTAATGATTGAGATTGGATTATATGTATAATATATTCATGATTGGTGTTGTCTTATTAAAAAGTTAAAAAAGCTGTAAAAGTAAATATATGTACATAGTAAACATCCATAACATTTATCGCTTCGTTTTCCCACCTTGCTATAATGATAACAATTATATTAAAAATAATAATAATAATAAAAAAAAAATTAAATCTAAGAAATCCTAAAGTGTTTTCTAATGTAAGTTCGATAGTATAGCATAACAAATTTATCAAAATCTATCTAATATAATCATACTAAATACTAAACATTCTCATGTACGAGTGCACATTCACACAAATTCTCATATGCTAGTACTCCATTGTATTAATTACATTTAATTATTATTCAACATTTTATCAAAAACTAACTCCTTCCCAAAGGGAACCGATTTAGAGTAATATTTTAATAAATAACTTATCAAAAGACAAATTAACATCAACTTAATTTTTGAACTACTATTTAACTAATTTTATGATACGTGAGAAAGTTAAAACAACCATCGGCACTTCTTTATATTGTTACTTCCCTTATAAAAAAAAACGTAGGGGAGTAACAATCTAAAAAAGTACCCAACCATCAGCATTGAGTCGGAATTCTGTTGACCTAATTTTATTTCTAAAAATAGAATTAAAATATTAGTTATAAATAAAACAGCATACCAGGAAATGTAAAGTATCAACTTGTTCCGAAGAACTCCAACTTACCTGAAAAACAAAACATAATGTATAATAAAAAGAAGTACAATATGTGTATATTATATATTCTATAAAAAATAAATATTTTGTCAAGTATAATTATGACAAGTTAACACTATATATGTACATATATTCATAGCTTGAAGTACAAAGGAGGATAGTTCCAAGAATTTAGCAGCTAAGTTTTGAATGCATAAAATAAGAAAATTAAACCATTTAGTTTACATCTTTTTTAAGAGCCATAAAAAAATAATAAAATAATAGACAGCAAATTGGTAATTTTTGAAACTTATACTAGAAATTCACTGAATAATAAAATTAACTGTTTATAAAGTGAACAGAGAATGGGAATGCCTTCATTGGCATAACTCATAGCCATAATCTCAGGAAGTGGTTACATTTTATTTTACAGTAAGTTTTAGGACAAATATGATAACCTAAAAAAAAAAAAAAAAAAAAAAAAATAAATATGAGTGAGGCTCTCACGCATTAGAAGGGAAACTTAAGTTCTAGAATGCATTGCTCTCTTTCATTTTTATTTGTTGAAAAATTTTATTAATTCAGGATTAAGAAATGGTTATGGGAAATGGGAAATTTAATTGACAAAAAAATATTGCTATGCTAAGGCAACTACATTTATTCCAGTAAAAATGAATGTTTGTTTTGATTTGCTGGTCTTTAAATAGATAAAAACAATTACTCTGTAAAAATGTTACACTTGGACGAGTCTCGAATCGCAAACTTCGTTACACGATTTCACTATATGAAAAAATTTACTATACTGCCACCAAAGAAGTTTCACTTCAAAAAAATAAATAAATAAATAAATAAAACTGTTATAAGTATAAAACTAATCTATGCCAAATCTATGGTTGCTCTATAATTACAACAGGGCCACGTTATAAATTAAAGAGCTGACTACGGCAGTTATAACGAAGTTCAATAATAAAATGCTTCAAATTCTAGAAGGCATAATTTCTTTTTAACAGAAAGGGATTTCGTTTTTTTTAATTTATTTTTTTTTTTCGCGAAGGTTTCCTAAGTTTTGAGAAACAAATTGTTGTGGTTTTAGGTTTTTTTTTCTCAACTCATCGATTACTATTTCAATACCATCAAAGATGACATTGAAAAGGAAAATAACACGAGAAGAAATAATAGCGTCTTGGACAGCGCAAAGTGTGAGGTCGGTTTATGGTATGGGCTCCTGGCTGGCTAGGTGTTGGGCGCCAGAGAGGTTCCATGTTGAAGGGAACTCCGAGCGTGGAACCTGACCACGGCTCGGGTCATTGGGCCTGATGCGAGGGGCAAGTAGCTTGTTCAGAGAGTAAGCAAGGGATATCCCTCCCCAGAAGAAAGAGCTTGGCTTCTAGACTCAAAGACATGGACCTGACGCCATCACCTGTCGCCTACGCTAGAGAGCCAGACCTCCCGACTCACTTAGTCCCAGACCTCCCGACTCACTTAGTCCAATACAAACAATCTCAAGCTTCCTTAGAACAAGAAATCGATCATATACCAAATTAAATACAGATGTTGTCACTTCATGTTCGGCTCAATCACTACCTTCACCTCATAGGTAAAATAAGAAACAGTTTCAATTTTTTACTTCCGAATTTACCAAAGGTAACCGAAGCTATGTGATCGATATTTTATGTCTCCGATTTCAAAAATTTCAAGACTGAAATTCCTTTCAGAATTCCGGTAACATTTTTGGTTCCGTGAATGTCTGTCGCTCAATTTTTGCGAACCAACGTATCTTAAAAAATACCCGTTCTATTTTAAAGAAATTTGGATGGTAGTACTAGTCACAATTAGCCCATTGTTGGTCCCATATAAGTTTGAATTTCTGCGCCTATTTTTTTCTCTTCTACATGCGCACAAGCATATATATTAATGTACATCTATATCTTCAAAAGTACTTAAATGATTTTTATGAAATTGTGATGGTTTTTCGAAAGTATAGCCCACAGATAGCACCAGATTAATTTTAACGGTATGTGCTTTTTAACTTTCGCTAAATTGATGCTTCAATTCATGGAAAAATCAAAACAATTTTGACATATTACAAAAACGAAGGGAACAATTAAATAAATTAGACAATTATAGCTTGTAAAAGCATAAAATCAATAAAGTCCACGATAGGATGCGAGAAAGCTATGTGCCACACTAATTGGTAGTATATTTTTATTATCATTCAGCAACCAAAAACAAACACAATTAAAAAAAAAAATGAAAAACTAAAACAGAATACAATAATAACTAGAGCAAATTTCATCGGAGTGTTACAATATATATATTAGAGGTTCTCTGTTATAAATAAATTTAAGGAATATAAAAGTATTTTTTGATTTTCAAGAAGACTAATTTTTTAATTAGTAAATTACTGAAAATAATTTACTAAGTTTAAATATTAATTTAAATCAAATTATAATATTATTATTAACAATGGGAGACAGACAGAGAAAAGTAGACTCCAGTGTCGTCACTTGAACCACGGGGCTCTATATTTCCAGTATTTCTATACTGGAAACATTGAGGCTCGTGGATCAAGTCCCGGCGCCGTGGAGTCAATTTTTCTCCGTCTGTCTCTCATTGTTAATAATAATTATAATTTGATTTAAAACAACGAACTTTTAAACCTAATTAGTCAATATTAATGGTCTACGTTTTTCCACAAAACCACTATGATGTGCTCTACAAAATTAGGGGTTGGCGAAACTGTTTACAAAGAAATTATCAAAGCTCACCAAAAACAAAAAATTATATTAATTTTAAACATATAAATTATAAAAAAAAGTCCTAATATGTAAAAGTTACAAATTGTAAAAACATTTATTCCAGAGGACCAACGTAAATAATAACCAAAAGTGGGTACTCAAGAGATATGATTAATTCAAAATAAGAAAAATCACCGTGAAAGAAAATAATTGTGATCAGTGTGAAATACTTGGAGGAGTGAGCGGGGTTTCTTCTCTTTGGAGCCAGGGGCCAATATAAATATGCACGTCCAAACAAGAAATATGAAGATTCGCTAATTTGAGGCGTTCGCTTTTAGTAACGGGTCTCCAATATATTACTCTTTTTTTCTCCCTACTTTCTTCTCCTCGAACACTTTGGCCGAAAATACTTGGCACAAAGATCCAAACACATATAGAATGAGACGGTGCCGAAACTATGTGGCATTTGGCACAGATGAGAGAGAGAGGTAAGGTAGCTCAGAGAGAAAGAAAGCTTCACTAAGAACGGACGGACACCCACTCACTGCCAGGTTAAAAACAAAACGCTTGGAGTAGGGTTCTGATAATTCTAGACATGACCTTCTCTCCGTATGACTTAGTGTGCGCATACCGACACGTCTAATAGACGAGATCCAAAACACCTCCCTATAGTAAAAGTACACTTCATAATCTCTCCTCCTGTTTCTTATTTACCTTCAGAGATACAACCATATATCCTCCCTCTAACAACATCTAGACAGCGACAGCGGCTTGCCCGACATACAAGGTACAAGTAAAAGAAATCAAATATATATCTTCTGTTAAAAATATATATCTGAATCAACATATTTCATAATCTTATGATCACCTAGTGAATCCAAGACTTATTATTTTATTAACGGTATTAAAAGCTTGAATAAAGTTGTTGAATACAAATGGCTGAAAACAAACTGTCAGATATGTTCCAACAAAGTTTTAACTGTCATCCCTTCACAGAAATCAGTTGACCGAAAAGTTTAAATCGCATATAAAGAGATTTGATTTCCGGAAAGTAATACACTTAAAGTTCTTAAAACTTTATTCAAGTTCTTACTGACTTCTTACAGTTAATGGCAATTTTAAAATTCCTATAATCTCATCCACAGTATAATAATACTAAAATACTTAGATAAGAAGTCGCTCCTTGCCCAAACAATAAAGGCCTAGACAGAGCACCTAAACTATTTAGGAAATCAGCTTAAAAAAAAATCATTTTGCTCCCGAGCATATCAAAGGCAAAGGAAGCTGTGGGATCGAATTAAAAAGAAATCCGTTTCGCCCACAAGGAAGCATTTTTCGTTCCATCTCCGTCAGTTGCTCTAATTTTGCGAACCAACATACCTTAAAAACTACTCTTCTAAAGGACATAGTTAGTAAATTGTTAGTCCTATATAAATTTAAACCTTCTGGGTCTAATTGTTTCTCTTCCCCCACAAGCCCACTAACATACATTTATTTACTCCTATATCTTCAAAAGTACCCATATCATAGTTTAAAAATTTAGATGGTTTATCGAAAGAAGCCCGCAGAAAGTCCTAGATTAATTTCAACCGCATGCGCTCTTTAAATTGATACTTTAATTAACGTTCTTTAAATGTTTCTAAATTGATACTTTAATTAATGTAAAAAAAATCAAAACAATTTAGATAGATTTAAAAATAGGGGAAAATTAAATAAATTTGTCAAGAAAAGAGTTAAAAAAAACTGAAAAAGTATAAAAGTACTTAAGTAAAAAGTATATAAGTATGTAATAGAACGCGAAGAAACTATGTTCCACACTTATTGGCAGACTTTTTTTAATGCGATTATGCAAAATATTTATCAACTTATAAAATACACAAATACACCACGCCCAACACGTATTTTAGGCCTTTTCCATACTAAAATTATAAACAAAAATGTTAAAATGTATACAACTTAATACGGACTTAACTACGAGAACTTAATACGTACTTAACTTAATTTTTTTAAAATAACGGTGCCAAAACACTAATTCCTGGCTTAAAAACCAAAAGTAACACTAAGAATCTTCAGGTATAGACACTATAGACAGCTGTATATAAAACCACGCACTTATAACTAGTTATAACACACATTCACAAGGAGTATAATCTCTACTTTATCAGGTAAAGGGTCCAAAGCCTAGTGTTCACACCTTTACCTTTAAAACAGACAGAACCTTTTCAGCTAAGTAAATAAGTTTTAAATTAAAAGGAACAAAAATAGAATTAAATAGTTTTGAGAACAATTGTATGGAGACTTAATTATGACATGGGTTTATTATCCCCTAACCTAAAGCATTCCTCCAATAAAAAATAAATTCCCTTCTAATTTTTTAACCAATTATATTTTAACGACGCTAATAAATGGATTTGTATCGTCCATTATGTAATAAAACTTAAAATTTTAAGGGGGGGGGGTGGTTCTTACAAAATATGCAACGAATCAAAATTCCTTAAAAACCGTTTTCAAAAAAATAAAATATAAAATAAAAAAGTCATTGAAAAATTCATTGATGGGAAAGACACGAACAAAGCAATTTTTTATGGACACATGTAACAAAGATGAATTGGTACACAAACGAAACCGTATAATGTACTTGTAATTATAGTGTCCTCTTCTTTCATTTAGCGCACGATTTGACGATAAATCGTCAATCGTTTTATTTATCGATAAATCGATAAATAAAATGTCAACCCCTTGTTTAAAGGAATGATATTATTGTGTTGGGTATTTTCGGAAATCAGGGGCGTCAAACGCAGTAAGTCTCAAGGGACCCTTGGTTTATCCTAGGGACTAAAAACAAATACATAGTAAGCGAAATACCTGAGCCTAACTACAGTAATGAATTGATAATGATAGCAGAAGCAGAGCTATGAACTGCAACAGGTAATGCAACAAGTGCTGAAGAGTAAAGTAAGGCACGCGATGTAGGATGTAGTCAGCCAAGGACCGGCTCATTCCCAGCACGCTATTAGGTAGGATCAAATATCATTCTACTGTCTATGGTTCATACATATATAGTTTTAGCCATATCAAGTTATAGTTTTAGCCATTTCAAGAAGGTATTCCTTCCGATCTTTGGTCTACTTTTTGGTAGGTATAAAAAAAAAAAATAAATAAAAAACATTTATGGTCCCCATCATAATCCTACAACGTCACACACAAAAACCATGAAATTTAACTGTTGCTAGTAGGTAAACCTTTTAATAATTAATATAAAACCATGCAGTAAGTATTTAATAACGTTCCAATTATATTTGAAATAAAAAAAAGTAATAATTAATAAATCTAATGAACACAAAGATAAGTGAACAGGTTAACAGGTATTAATAAAAGGATAGAATTGGGAAGGTATTACGAAAGCTTCTGCAGTAGCATATATAAAAAAAAACTATAACAAATTTAACCGAAAAAAAAGGATTCAAAGAAATAAAAATGCCTGAACTAATAATTAAATTGACATTTTTATGACCCACTCGATGGAATAAGCGGCTTTACCCTTTACCCATATGAAAACGAAACAAGGAATAACCATGCCCCGATTTAAGGTATATGACGCCCTGGGCAAAGCATTATTATTCTTATGGCGCCTCTTTCAAGGTTCCAACTTGAAAGAGACGGAGACAACCAAAAAGAGTTTTGGCGCCCCTCTGAGATCGGCGCCCCGGGCAAATGCCTAGCAAATCAGGGCCTGACTATAGCTTAGGGATTAGACAAGGAATGAATAAAGAGGGTTAAGTAACAACAATTCATTTAAACTTGCATCTTGAATCCTTCCTATAATATAAACTTCTGCTACCTAAATGATTAATTTCATTCATATATTTTATACATCATAAAAGGCTAACATGTAATTTTCTTTTTATACATTTTAGATAGTCTATTTTATCATATAAGGTTGAAAAATGCGGTTCAACATCAGAAAATTATTTCATATTTTAAATCTAAAATGATAAGATACGTCATATTTTTTCCAAACAGAGTAGCTGCCTTTGTAATGAGTGACTTATTGTATAGTCATAAAGAGTGTCAATATCAACTATACATTGTTTTACATGATGTGTAAAACATGCGTATCTGTTTTATCTACTTACATTGTACATTTGATTATATCATTGTTGCTGTATAGCGTTTAGTCCAGCGTTTTACATATTATGTGTAATTTATTATTTAATGCGATATAATTATGAATGAGTCATGTATTTGATTAATCAGTGAGTCGTCCACTCACATGCTTACAATAAAATATCTACTGATAACACGTTATCAATATAACCCGCGCAGCCCACACTCACAATAAAATGAACGTATATAAATGTATTTAAAGATTTATCTTGTTTTAATTTATTCAAAGCATTTTATTGGATTAAAACTGTTATACGATTTTCCAGAATTTGTAAATCAAATACAACAAAGAAAATTAAATTATTAATTTTGAACATTCTGAAAATCAAAACAAATTAATTTATAATTTAATAAATAATTATTATTTATTGTTTAAGTAAGTCAATATGTAGTAAAAAGAATGTAATGAACAGACAAATAATCAAATTTCAATAAAAAAAAGTATACATTTTAAATAGGTAAATATAAATTAATAAAGGCTGTTTAAAATGTTTAAGTTATGTATGTAAATTATCTTTTTTTTGTTATGTATGTAAATTACCAAATTTTTGAATATACGGATAACTTTCTGCACCGTCTCAACCGCAATGAATTCGAACAGTAAGTTATCTAAATTTTTAAAAAATACAAGTGTACCAGTTCTTATTTATCAGTTGGTGAATTCTTGTTATATGTAGGCATCACGGACGCATGTCAAATAATAAATTATCCGATAACTGTTTGTTAAATGACAAGGTAAACAATTCGTTATCATTATTTAATATATGCATAATAAAGACGAACTAGATAAGTGCAAACAACGACAACGACACCAGTAGTACTATGCTGAAATGAGTAGTAGAGTCAGGCATGTATGACGCATATTGGTAAAGAACTATATGGTTGTTTTGAATCCGAATGTCTTTGTGATAGATCAAAGATTGATGTCTGTTTTTTTTTTTGACGTGCGTCTTTTCAAATTACGTCTGTACACCATACATTTTAACGATGGTACACTGAAGATTTATCGAAGAGGTAGAATGCATCACGTCTGCGAGTATCAACAAGTCAAAAGTCTATTATCTTACACTGTTCTTACGTCATCTATGTTTATGACTTCGGTGTTCAATAGTCGCAAAAAAAGCAACATTTCAAGTTAATTAAAAATCATTAAAAAGAAAGCAATGGCTGAACTGGTGCCTTAATAATCGAATATCCTGGCTGTACAACTAAATGATGTATTGATGACAGTGGATTTGGTTATTCAAATTTATGCAGAGAATAAATGCAGTAATTAAGTCGACTTTATGCTCATCAACTGGGATTATAAATGCAAAATTCAAAACTGTCAAATCACCAAACCTCTTTAAGAGTCGCTTAAAAAACAGAGAAAGCAAAAAGGTCCTTGACACCTAAAACCTGTAATTTTAAGCAATATAATAAATTTATCTATTAATTTTACATTAAAAAAGTACATTCGTTGTTTTAAGACAGAGGATCACCTTTTTTTCGAGGGGATCGTAAAAATAAAACACGATTATCCCTCAAAAAATGTAACATACGTTTTTTTTTTAGAGTGTTGCTTCCTGAGAGACGCAACGATTCTTTCATATCTAAGATTATTATTCTGTCCACATGAGCACTTAAGGTAATTCAAAAATAGTCAATTACTTTATTTATGTATGCTTTCAGCATAAAGTTTAATCATCAATAGAAGATGTATGAAGATAGATTGAAGATAAAATTATATAAAGTACTATAACGACATTTTTTTCTCTTATCCTCGCAAGAGCACTAATTCGATAATAATTGTCATCCATATAAGTTATTGATAGTTTTATTTTAATTTACTCAAGCTGGCCATATTAAACTTCTCAGTCATCTGAAGAGCCTCCTTTACAACAATCAAATTATCGAAAGGAATGATCATTTCACTTACATGGGTGTGCATTTTTACGCCTTACGTAAATTCAAACAAACAATTTGCCAGTTTCTCAGTAGAGGCTAGGTCCAGACTAGTTATAAGAAAATAATGACTTAAATATCTATTTTAACCACATAATCAATATTTATTGAATAATAAACCTATTAATTGTTAACGAGCAATTTAAATGTTCTGACAATTTTCATCAAGATTTGATAACGCTGTTTGTCTCATCAGGGACTGAATGAGCTCATAACACATACGTGACATTGAAGCGGGGTCAAAGTCTTATAGACATGTCTATGAATGATTCAAGCTCTTAACACATCGTTTAAAAGATCCATTTAACTTGCATTAACTCTTTAATCAACCCAAAATTAACAAAAAGATTCCACACTAATTTAATTTAAATTACCACCCATCTTACTCATTAAATGAAAAAAGAATAAGTATGTTATTTATTATAAAATAAACTCAATAATTTTATTCTCGCTCGGGAAGCGGTTAAATTATGACTAATAAAAATCTATATAAATTCATAGAAATTAAAACTTTTGAAAATTCTTCAAGCAACTTCAGAAGAAAAACAAGAATAAATGGCGTAGGTTCAAGTATCACGTTACCTATTCTTTTGATGCGTTAAGGAAGTGTTAGCTTAAAGAAACTTAGCACACTGAGTCTACGCGACACGAAAGGTTGATTTAAGGATTCGTACATAAAGTTCCCACGCATTGTTCTCCTTTGTTACTAAGTTAGCAAGAAATTCTTTCATTCTCAATTTAGTAAATACGAGTATATTGTAAGAAAACAAATCGTATTTACTCAGCCACTTATGAAGTATGCGAATCAGTAACACCCCCTTACATTTGCCAGCGAAACTTAATAATAATTGTAACCAAGTTTTACCGTAGGGAAGGAAGTTACCATTTTTCCGTCGTTCCGTCTTGAGTTGATAGGTACAAAACACATATAATTTTTATTCATGTCAGCTTAAAAATATATGTTAAGTTTAAAAGATGTAAATTTGTTAATGTTACAGACAAAATGTTTTTGGTGAGTCCATTTTAAATATAGGTAAAAATATATTTAAATTTGTATAAAAAAATTTAGTTTAATATCCTAGAAATAAAACTCATTATGCAGTTTTTCTTAAAAACACAAAAGTGAATTTTACTTTAGAATTGCTGGAAGATTTACAACTATTTGAAGAAGCCATTTGGATTTCATAATTTGCTTAGGAAGCTGCAGTAATTACTATGAATGATTGGTCAACAGGCAAACATACAGAAAGAAGCCAAGAAAACCACTTAACAGACACGGTAAGTTAACGGCATTTAGAAGTTTTTCAAGATGATTAGATCTAGAAGCTGGTATCTGCAAATAACCTTGGCTATATGTTGATATTAGATCTCATTAATACGACAGATACGGAGGGTAGATACGGACTCGCCCTGCTACGGGCAAACAGCCAACCAAACACCCTGAAGAACCAACAACGGCCAATAGCTTAGCAATCGTTTAAGTAATATGACTAGATACATACAACGTGCATATTTAGACAACGACAACGCTGTTATCTCCTCCTCATTTATTTCGTAACAAGTAATAAAATATTAAAGAAATCGGCTGTTGTAATAACATGATAATAAATATACGACTTAAATTTTGTAAACTATGTTGATGCAATCACAAATAGTAACCTTATGAATAACACAAACAAATTTATCGTATAGTAAGTATAAAGTTGCTATATTAAATATATAAATTATCCGATAAATTTTTAAGGTGTTACTCATATATTTGAAAAATTTCAATACTGAACAAAATAAATAATTAGTTATCTAATCTGAAACTAAAAAAATATAAAAATACAGGGTGTCCCAAGTCTATAGATTACGAAATACAAGGAGCGAATTAAAAGGTTAAAACTGAACTTTTTCGTCTTACAAGGATAGGCTCGTTGTGTTTTTGTTTTCGAGTTTTTCCGATTCGATATATGTTTTGCACATTAAATGCATTATTATCTCGAAACCAATAATGATAGGAAGGTGCGGTTTGTGCGGCATTTAAATTATATAAAATTTCCTTTAAAAATGCTTCATTTAAGTTAAGATATAGGATGTCAAAACGTTTTTAGGTACCAATACCAAATAATTTATGCTTGGGACTTATTGAAAATGTTATTACGATTTTAATTCTGGTAGTACATCCCTTAATTGCTTTAGCAAATGTAGTACATTTAATGAGCATCAATATGACGCCTTGGCCGCCCACATATATTTTGTTGTTTGGCGTCTACTCTGCAGACCTAAATGTGTTCCAAGTCCGTTCCTTATAAAGAACATTCTTCGTGAACCGAGACTAAGCAGGCATGATTTTGTTTATCAATGCATAAGGAAAAGTCAATGTTCTCAGACAATGAGCTCAATGCCCAGGTGGTCCTTATCCCTTCTTTATATAATAAATAGACAAGCAATATCATACATTCAAAATATCTCATTTCTGAACTAACTACGCAGTGGTGTATCAAGCAGGTGGCAGGGCTGGCCCAAGCCTGGGACGCCAGCCAGAGGGGGGGGTGGGTGATGGGCGAACATTTTTTTAAATATAATCCTTAAACCCAAAAACAACTCCTAGTAGGGACGCTAGTTAAATACTCCTGCCAGGGGCGGCAGACACACTTGGACTTGGTACACCACTGTCTGTCTATAGTTATAGTGTGGTTGCCTGTCGTCATCAGTAATGCTTCCACAATGTTGTTAAGATATTCGTTCACAAATGGTCAGAAAATAGCAATAAGTTTTGCTCAATTGTGCATTTTGTTGCCACTTTGTCTTTCTCCGCCTTCTATTCTATTTTAGAGATTAGTGTGGCACANACCCCCCCTGCTCAGAATATTGAATGACTTTGACTAAATAACTATTAAGACAAAAGGGATGTTTAGTTCAATTTAGTTTGGGACAAAGGAATATCAAGTCTAAAGAAAAAGATTCCGCACACCTTCTTTAGATTGTTACTCCCCTCTTGTTTTTTAGAAGGGGAGTATCAGTCTAAAGAAAAATATTCCGCATACCTTCTTTAGATTGTTTCCCCTCTGGTTTTTTATAAGGGGAGTATCAATCTAAAGAAGTGCCGATAATATCTTATCCTGGGTAATTTAAAATAATTATAAAACAAGAAATGATATTAAAATAAAACTCACTAAATTACAATTTAGTTTATCAGAGAAACTAAGCAGTATACAATATTTAACAGAAATTAATTAATATTATCCAGCTTGCCTAAAAACACCAACAGTTCTATCTAAGGCATACAATTTTCTCATTAATAAAATAATTTTTTTGTCATCAATTAAAATGCGTTTAAAGGCCGATTTAGCTATAAATTCTTATGTTTCACATACGACTGACACGAAGTTAATATTTATAATAATTATCACAAAATAGAATGCTATTATTTTTAGTACCTATACTATATAATAATTAAAAAGCGTGTATTTATTTTTATAAAGAAACTCCAGTATAATTAAACATAAAACCACAGCAATTGTAGGAAGAGAGCAAGGGGTTCCTATTCCTATCCCTCCTCCTTACTGGTTTTATTTGTTATACATATTATAATTAGAGCGGGTACACAACCTAAAAATATTAAGAAAATATCATGAGTTTTAAAGCCGTCCTTAGAGATATAAGGCGTGATTATAAAACAGGAATATGGGCTTTATCCTTCAAGGAGCTGATCATTTCCCAAATCTAAATTTTATTCTGGACAACCCAATCAATACTGAACATCTAAATCCTTTGCTCTCGATCTAAATAGATAAGGAAGCAGTCTATTCTTATGAATATTACTACGAGTGTATTGATAAGAGATGATAGATAAGAAAAGGAGTCGATTAGATAACAATGCGAGTTTGTGATGATTCCTGGAGATCGCACTGCAGGCAGGTGTTATGTTATTATGTGTTAGTTATGACTCAGTGTTTAGTAACATCACAAAAAATATTTCTTAGAATTCAAATATAAATGCATTCATTTTGGTAAGCTTTGCACTTTGCTGAAGTAGTAAAAAAAGGCTTACTGTCAAAACTAAAAATCGTAATAAACTTTTAAAAAAATCACAAGAGTAAATTCTTTAGTACTCAAACCTTGTTTTGACATTCTAGCTTAACTAAATGGAACAATTTAAAAGGAGAATTTTTTTGGGGGCCCCCGCCAAAATTAAATTGACGAGCAAAAAAAAGAAATGAAAGGGGGCCCCTTGGCATATCTTCTATTGTTATAGAAAGTATAATATTCCAAGCTCTAATAACATTTTATTATCCCTAAGGGGGCCCCCGTCGACATTGGTTTGGGGGCCCCCCTGACCCCGGAGGCCCACCCGCAATGCAGACCCATTGTTACTCCACTGAGGACAATACTATTTTTGCATAACTCTGTACCCCTCGTTAGGGAAAGCAAATGGCATTTACCTTCACAAAAAATATTTCTTAGAATTCAAATATAAATGCATTCATTTTGGTAAGCTTTGCACTTTGCTGAAGTAGTAAAAAAAGGCTTACTGTCAAAACTAAAAATNCAAGGAGCTGATCATTTCCCAAATCTAAATTTTATTCTGGACAACCCAATCAATACTGAACATCTAAATCCTTTGCTCTCGATCTAAATAGATAAGGAAGCAGTCTATTCTTATGAATATTACTACGAGTGTATTGATAAGAGATGATAGATAAGAAAAGGAGTCGATTAGATAACAATGCGAGTTTGTGATGATTCCTGGAGATCGCACTGCAGGCAGGTGTTATGTTATTATGTGTTAGTTATGACTCAGTGTTTAGTAACATGGCGCCTCTGTTGTTACTTCTACCCCTTGAGATTTACCTTATCTTATCTATATGTTTCGAACAAAAGTCAGTATAACCTCCTACTCTTTTTCTCCGTGTAACCTTGTTATGAATGGAATTTTAAATAATTTTATCTTTAAATCCTTACTTCATTAGAAAAAAGAGAAATCTTACTTAATACTACATATATTTATTTAATGTTAATTAAAAACTATCACATTTATTCGCTCTGGGAAGTTCCATATCAGTGAACATTAAATTACCCAAAAGTACATAATAACATTACTTAAATTTATTAACCACGACCACCTCTAGGACTGCGTTAAGACTGTTTATAGTTTATAGAATTCAGTCGACCCAATTTCTACTTATACATTTTTCGTAATCAGGGGGTAACAATTATTTAAAAAAAAATCAAAATATAATTATTCTCAAAATAAATTTCATAATGAACACAATTTGCAAATCCTTCAAAACATGAAGTAACTAAATAGCTAACGCTGACATCTCGCGGAAAAAATGTTTACTACTTGTACAGCTATTTGCTGATTCTCTTGTTACTTTACTGACCCATCGATATGATTTTATAACTGTTTTGAATACATTAACATTTAACGAAATTTAACAGCAAAGAATTAAGTAAAATGAATGTATAAAAGGTGATGCGCTAAGAATGTGATTGTGGTTAACCTAAAATAAACAAGGATATGATGTTATATAAAGAGTTAGATGGACCCGGCAGGGGACCAGCCCCTGTGGCCTAATGGATAAGGCATCGGTCTCCTAAACCGGGGATTGTGGGTTCGAGTCCCACCAGGGGTACGCTACTTTTTACACAACGTATTGCTTAGTTACATATGCCACAAGGCCCAGTTTACGTTAAGACAGAAGTAAACAAAGAAATGTCTGCCTGTTACATTCTAGTGAACATAATTAAAAGTTGTAAACTTAAAATAAAGTAGATCCAATTTTATTTAAATAAGAAAAACATTTAAGTCCTAAGTTCAATAAAATTTCGTAACATATTTATGTTCCATACCGTTATGTTCATACTCTTACATAATCTATTCATTAAACAGACAAAAGACCTTAATGTGAGTAGAATTAGAGCTGGTATTATAGTAAGTTAAACAATGAACTCCAGTAGTTAAATCAATACAATGAATGGGAGAACAACCCCCATTGATCAAAATTACGCACTAATAACTATAATTAAAAGATTTATGAATGAACATTTTTAATTGTATAAATAAGATCAGACCTCTTCTTACCAGCAAAAAAAGAGAATTATATTTTATGCGAAATAATTAAACATTATTAAAAAATACTCTGCCAATTAATGTGGCACATAGCTTCCTCGCAAAGAAAAGACCAAATTAAGAAAAATACTTAAATATCAAAAATTTGGAACCGCGCGGCACTGTTCCAGAAAATATTTAATAAAGTCGGGGAAATTTAAACATTNTTAGTACTCAAACCTTGTTTTGACATTCTATCTTAACTAAATGGAACAATTTAAAAGGAAATTTGATATACTTACGTACATTGTATATCCTTTACGTACTTTTAATCCAACAAATCGCACCTTTCTATCAATATTAGTTTCGAAGTTGTAAGGCATTTTAATAAGCAAAACATATAAAATCGAAAACGAAAGCACATCGAGGCTATCCTTATAGGACTAAAAAGTTGTAGTTTTGACCTCCTAAATACGAATTTCTTGAATTTTGACGTCTAGACTTGGGATCAGTAATCAAACGAAAAATTATAATAAAAGAAAAAAAATCAAATACATATATTATTGTACACTTCATAATTATTATAATTATTGTTTGACCTACCATTATTTACTATTAACGTCCTTAAACGGTCAAGTACATATATGTATTAGGGACTTTAGCTAGTTTAACCCGCTTTACTAAAATCGATTGCATGCTTAGTAGAATTTAACGTAACAGATATTTCAGTTAAATTACGACAGTTCGAATACTTTTACCTTTTTTTAAAAAAAAAATAAAAGAATATACATAATACAAAACCCCAAGGGCATAAAAACCCCTACTAGTTAGCGATACGAAGAATTTACAACATAACAGATGTGTGAAAAGGCCTGAGAGTTGCCATGATATAACTATTCTGGAGGGCGAATCTGTAACTTTTTTTATATATATCCACAGTGACGTTATATATCAAACCTCGCTATATATCAAGGTGTTGTTATATAATGTAGCGAATCTGCAAAGTGATGCCAGCGCTGTATGTGGCCGTATACTGAATTACTGATTGACAGCGATCTTTTTATTGGCCATTTTATAGTAATTTCAGTAAATTTTATTCAATGTTTGATGGATTTTAAAGGTGTATAAAAATAAAAACTAGTTGATTTTCATTTCTTTTATCTTTAAAATCGTTTAATAAAATGATATAATTTAATAAGATAAGATCTTTTAATAAAATAAAATGATTTAAAATTAATTTCTTTTATCTATAAAACTTAAAATTTTTAAGGAGGTGTTTAATTTTAACAACTTTTGTCAATAAAATAGTTAAAAGTGTTAAATTGTTAAAATGTGTGTGTTAAAATAGTAAAAGTGAATGAAAACATCAATAATGGCGTCACTTTGTTTTGGTTTTTAGCATTTGATATATAACAACATAACCTGACGAATTATATCAACAACAATTTCGAGTTGCTATTTATCAAACCTTATA
>KZ651151.1:649813-665781 GCA_001010745.2 Gerris buenoi | reverse complement strand
TTTTTTATGTATATATATATATATATATATATATATATACTGTACAGTACATTGTTGAAACAACTGAGTTTATAATCTAAGTAATTTATTTATGACAGCGTCAACGTATATAATATACGAATAAATTGATTTTGCATTGCAGCAATGTGGAGCTAATCAATGTGGAGCTATCAGCGGGCTAATTTCGTCGCACTATCCAAGTTTCTTAAAAAATAGATTAATGCTGTTGAAGATATAGGTGTAAATAAATATTATAATTGTGGGAGAGCAACAAATGTGCGCAGAATGTTAAAACTTATATAGGTCCAAAAATGGGCTAATTATTATCCACCACCTAGATTACATTACATTAAAATCGGACAAGAGTTAGTTCGCAATAATTAAACGATACACATTAACCAAAAATGTTCCCTGAGTATGTTTATGAAAAAATCGGTCCGAGACAACTCAGAAAAACTTTCTCATATACGTACATTTAATTACTATTGGAAATTTCATCAACAATATCATAAAAATAACTTCTCCCGGACGGGGAATCGAACCCGGGCTCTCTCCATCCGCGTTTTAAGCTATTTTCTCAGGAACTAGATTTTTCCCGGGAAAACGGCTTATATCATTAGATTCGTATTTAAATTGACTACATTTTAGAATTTTTTAATCAAAATCGTCGGAACCGTTTTCGAGAAATACTTTTTTTCGTGTTTTTTCAGAGTTTTTGGGGGGTAGCGCCCTCAAATTTGGAGTTAAAATTCATTTATCGATTTCTCCTCGGGGTATGATTTTTCTGGACGTGTATGCCAAATTTCGTCAAAATCGGCCCAATAGTTTAGGCACCAGGCGTCTGCACAGACGACAGATAGACAGACATTTTTTAAAAACCACTTTTTTGAATTCAGGAGACCTCAAAACGTGTGAATCCATCAAAATCTCAAAATCAAATTTTCGCGCCATTACAATACTTTCTCTTTATATGAGAAAGTAAAAAAGTTAGAATTATTTTTGTCCATAAAAATTAAACATTCACCATAAATGTATTTTCCACAAACATTCAATATTAAATTTTTAAATAAAAATAGGTTTCCACCACAGAAGGTGAAATATCCCATTTGCTGGATAAAAATAACATAGAACAACTCAATATCTGTATAAAATATTTAAGGGGTTTTAACGTGTTTACGAGGTTAAAAAGGGGGACAAGTTGACTGACACACACATAGGATGGATATTAATTTAATAGACATCTCGTTTTTTAATACACATAGAAAAATACACTGCCAATTGGTGTGGCACATAGCTTTCTCGATTTTTATCACGTACTTCATTGATTTTATACTTTTAAAAGCCATAATTGTCAAATTTGTTTGTTTCCACCCAGTAATTTAGTGGCTCAAAATCTAGACCTGGCACATACAATATGAATTTACCAATGTATATTTTAAATAATAAAAAAATAAAGTTTATATTATATGCATCAAGCATTACCTTACAGCAAATTTCAGGCACATAATATTATTTCAAGCTATATGAATGGTAGTACTTTTTAATCAGGTATAAATAATATTTATAACTTTTTTTTTTTTTTTTTGTTTCATTTAAAACATATTGAAACAATTTTTGATTGTTAAGTGGTGTAGGAAAATATTATTAGAACTGATAAAATTTTAATTAATCATACAATGTTAGTTTTATACATTCCATAAATATGTATCCTATTAAAAAAATATGTCCCCTAACTTTAAGAAGAATTTACATAAGAATTTACTTTAATAAGAATTTACATATTTGTCCAACAACAACAATTTTCTTTAAAGAAAATATTTAGCTATTAGGTTAAGTTACGTTGGGTTACGCCCTATACATTAGGTTGTGACCTTTGTTTTTTTTTTTTTCAGGCAATGTAGATGTTTGAATTATTGTAGGAACAAGAATCTTCATTTCTTCGTTTATATAATTATGTTAATATGATCAGTAGCTGGTGATCAGGGGAGGTTATTCCACCTTCCATCAAGATTTATCACTTCGTTTTTTTTGTCAGCAATTAATATATTGTTCACCATGACTAACTAGTATGTGATTAACAATAAAAGTGATAAGTGATAAGAAGGAGAAGAAACTGTTTCGTGTGTTATGTGAAATGTGTGGTGCTTCAGACCAACACACCAAGTTATATAGATAATGTTTTGGTTATGTGTGGTGGACGCGGAGTTAGTTAAGAGGGGAGAAAAAAGAGAAGCAGTGCTTACGTCATTGTACACACACAGAGAGCCTCTCCCACGTGCTTGGGTTTTGTTTGGAGTATGTAAGTATGAGTGTGTCTGTGAAAAAGAGAACGGACCAATGGGAGAGGGATACCCTACTGTGAGTGTTGTAGTGTATTCACACAACCAGCTCGCAGCTCGTAGCTGAAGCCAAGGCAGGAGGAGCGACCTTATACTTGCCAAGCTTTCCTACCTTCAGTACGTTGCATTATACACCACCCAAAACATCCTAGCTCTACAAGCTAACAGTCCCACAGTTCACCCTTCAACTAACGCCTTACCTTACAATAAACCAACTAAACAAACTTGCTCCTCTATTTAAACACTTAAAACTTTTATAAACAAAAAAACAATCTAAGATCAAAGTTAATAAATTATCCAACTTTAAAATATAAATATTAGTTAGTTAGTCTGACTATTTAGGTTCACACTATAAAAACATTATAAAACAGTATACCAACTAATTCACCTAAATCACAAGTTAAGAAGTAAATGCAGGGCAACAATAACACTTCAACCATTAAAAAATAAATATGACTTAAAACAAAAAGAACTGAGTAATCTGAAGTACAAATAAATAAATCGTACTATAGAAATAATAAGGATGATTTCAGATACAGTAAAAAACTTGGACAATCATTAGCGAACAATAAGCACATGATACGGAAACCGAATGTATTTATGTAGACGTTATCATATTACAATAATAACAAAAAATGTTACTATAACTATTATACTAATGCATCACATCAAAATTCATCCGAAGTAAACTCAGTGGTTAGAGTGTCAGAGAATTGAAAACGAAACTGTGAATATTTATCTTTTTCCTATATTCACAAATAAATTATTGACAACCTAATTTCTACATGTTTACATTATTCGATTGTGTGCAAATAGCGATTAGCTCCTTGCCATCCTAACTCGAGGTCCAACGCCTTGATAATTAATGATAATTAACTCCATTGCACAGAAGGATATGGACATTACCGGGTATCCCTGTATATATATATATTTTTTTTTATTACCAACGTTGGAAATACAACTACAGATTATTCAAAGATAGACGTTAACCACCTTGATAACGTACCTTGTAATGAGAAAAACATGAATTAATTAGATGTATACATGACACAGTTCGAAGTAGAATGATGGACGTCATACTGACCCTCGAATTGAACCCCAGGTATGGAGTGAGTCAGCTTCACTCCTTTCAGTCATATTAACACATGAACTAACAACATACTATTAAAAAACACTACTAAACGGTGACCTTGCCTTGCGCGCGCTCACACATAATAATATGACTACTAACAGACAGAGCTTCAGATAAAAACGTTATAAATGCAACTTAACTATCTATCGTCCACTTAAAATGAAAAGAAAGAGCATTTAGAAAGAGCTTTGTACGAAGTGTCTCATTACTAAGTTAATCTAGTTTAATATGCTTTCATAACAGCACCTAATTAATTAATATAATCGACATCCTTTTATATCAGTTTCTTACCTCTTTACCTTATTGATCTAGTCTAGTCTAATAAAAGAATTATTTTGTAGGTCATAAAATAATTTAATCCTTAATTTCTTTATCAATAATGACAGAATTTACAGAGGCAACTATGAAATGTCACTTCTTTACAAGCTAAATAACGTTAGCACTTTTACTTTTCTCAGTCGCTTGTTACAAATATTTATGAAATTTTAACTTAAAAATAAATAAATTTTCACTTTACAAAAAATAAATAAATAAAATTAACTTAGCTTGAACTTCAGTTCTTAGTAATTTAGGCTTAATATAGGCGAAGATATAATTAATTGTATCCTACTAGGAAATAATTAATATAAAAATTCCATTTTTNATAGAAACGACACATATGCCAATTTTTAGTTTAAGCTATCGATGTTTACTACATTTAGATCTAAATTTGCTAATCTAAAATTGCTACTTAGATCTATATTACTAATAGTTTACATCGTTTAGCGTTATCATAAATAATAATTAATATAAAAATACCATTTTTAAGAACTGGTCTTTTTTTCAACATTTAATTATTTATTAATTTTCTTTTTTTGGTTTCTGTATTCTTCACCTTAGTTGTTTCTATGTGCAAAATTTGGGGGAAGATTGAATGACGGGAAGTGGTTCAAAATTGGGGTAATAGGTGTGCGATGAAACTTGAAAAGCAAAGAAATATAAGACCAGTAAAAACAACAATTAAATACTGTAAATTTGTATTAAAAAGCAAAAAAATATTACTTAAAGTAGGGTATTTTTTATAGACAAATCAATATTTTTCTGGTCTGGAAATAAAAGCTCCACTTTTTTTAAAAAACAAAACTTATTTATAAAGCTTTAGCCAAGGTTTTTCCTTGTTAAATACTATATTACACAAACTTTTATATTTTAAGATTACCGGAGGTGCAAAAACTCGGAAAAAAGAACTCGGCCTTAATTTCCAAAATAAATAAATAATAATCATTTTCCTATTTACCTTTTCCCTTTCCTTACCTACCTTCCAATTTCCTTAATAATATATACATGGATCTACGAAGTAAAAAAAATCGATCGAGGGATCGAAATCATCACCACTACCATCTTAATTTATCGAGGTAAAAACAAAGATATAAAATATTAATTGAGAAAGATCCTGGGAATAATTGATCTTTAAGACAAATTATTAACAAAACAAATTATTGTAGAAAAGAGTTGCCATTTGTAGATAGTAAATGATAAGAAAAATATTCTGACAATAAGTGTGGCCCATACCTTTCTTGCGTCCTATTTTCTATTAAATTGTCAAATGTAAATTTATATAATTTTCCCCCCGTTATTTAAATCTGTCAAAATTGCCCTACCATTTTAATTTACTTAAAATTAGAGTAATTTTTAAACTGTTGATTCACATAAATTTAGTGACAGACCGACAGGCAGATTCGGAAACAAAAATGTTCCCTGGTGTCTAAAGCGGATTATGTCTTGGAATTTTGAAAATCAGAGAGATAAAAAATGTTTGTTCTACAAAACAATCACACAGCTTCCGTTAACTTTGATAAGCTCGGAAGCTAGATAAAGGTGTGCTTACTCCTATAACCTTCGTGTGTAGGAGGAAACCTTGCCAGATCGGCCTTAGTATACTTTATGAATAGTAGAGTTTTAAGCTTGGTGAATGGTGAAAGGAAGTGGTTTGCCAGAGGTTTAGTTGGATGAGCCAGAGGTGTGGGTTTGGATCGTCCAGAGCTCAAGACCGATTGAAGCCCGTAAGGTCTTGGAGGCGAGAGCGAGAGAGTCAGACCTCGTTATAAAGAAAGGCTTGGCTTCTCCGAGCGGAGAATAATAAAACAGAAAAAAAAACTCCCCAAGCCAACCTGAAGGTGGAGAAGGTAGGACTATACGGGATAGTGTATGCTCCAGCGAAGGGGGAAGGGAGGAGACGTCTGACTCCGGTTTGCCTTGGCAGATGAGAAGGCAGGAGTCTCCTGTATATAAGGCTGGACTGGACGGTGCTCAACAGATCAAGGGATACCCGACCCTGGCCGCGGCTTTCAGAGAACAGTCAGCGGACACGCCTTCACGCCTCTACAAAGGCTCTTTCGTCTTTCATCATCCCCGTAGTTTTTTTTTCATATACATACACCATTCCTTCAATTTACAATAACAAAATAAGAAAATGAATACCCGCTTTAATTTTAGGAATTAGGCCATAATTAAACAATGTAATTACTGTACGTACAAAATATCAATGTAAACTATGCGACACAATTTTGGCTTTAAAAGACAACAAGACAAGAACGCGGGTTCAATCAGTGACAATGCCGTCAGATTTTAATGAGAAGGTACTATCATATAAGAATGATAGTAAGTTAGTAATACCATCCTCAAAATCAAAATAAAATTTCGACTTCCAAAAAATATATGATAAATTGCAAGGATTTAAAGTATTAGAATGTTTTATAGTGTCTTGATGACTAAAAAGTATTCAATTTTCAATAATCAGCAAAAAGAAAGAGGAAATGAAACATCCGTATGAAACAGTGTTGACGGCTACAATAAAAGTCAAGGTCACTGCAAAGCGGCAACTCTAAGATTTTTCAAACTTTATGGTTATAAAATTAGAGCGTAAACGTAATTGAAAGGGTTATACTATAGCTCCTGCAGTAGACAGAAATTTGAGTATAAGGCCTCGGGTACGCAGTGGGCGGCAGAGAGGGACCGCTTACGTTGTTGTTTAGATTGAGTACAATAGAAGTGAAGGACGACCGGCTATGACAAGCATGAGCATGAGTGTCTAAGCGAAATATCTTGCCGCTTACCGATTACCGCTCAGCCTAGACATTAATTTTTGCTAACTGCTTAGAGTCTTTTAGTTGAGAAAAAATTATCGTCAAGTAAAAATGGAAGGGAACTGATAAAAAATACCGCCCAGTCGATTATTTCCGCTCTTATCATAGCAAGCGCCGTTCACCAATCTTCGGCTCTGCCACCCACCGCTCACTGCCTGTATTAGATGGTATTGAAAAAAAATCACAGGGAAGTACTTAGTCCAAGTACTTTTTAGGGTTTTGTAGATGAGTAAGCATACCCATTATGTAAATTATGATTTCTTGTCTTCAATCTAAAAGTCCCGGGTTCGATCCCCCGGGGGGTCACAATGTTTTTTATCAGTAATAAACCAATAAGGAACGCAAAATTTAAAAAAGCAAATATATATTTGTGTCCTACTCTTCAGCAGCTTTCATTTGATACCCAACTCAAAATTTTAAAAAAATAAAATTTTGGGCGAATTTTAAATTTTCGCGCCTAAAATTGGCAATTTTTAAAATTTTTCGATGCACTCCCGGAATTTGCATCACTCCACAATAGGGTATTAGTATGAATTATTTTGAAATTTTACGACCAGCTGTTATATGGTAGTTGAGGGGGGGCAATTTTGGGTGTATTTTGATTTATTTGACCAATAAGGAAAGCGAAATTTAAAAATTTATTCATATATTTGTAATCTGCTATTCAGCAGCTTTCATTTGATACCCCACTCGAAAATTTAAAAAATCTAAATTTTAGACTTTACCGCATTTTTTCGAATTGCGCATGCGCATATTCAATTTTTAACTTTAGTGTATATGTCCTGTGTTTGGGCCCAGAAGTTACGCCAGTGTTTCAAATTTCAGCATTTTAGCTTAAATGGTTCGGGCGTTATGAGCCAAAGAGCGACGGACAGACGGACACATCACCCTCGGCCTAAGGGTTTTGAGAAGTATCTACAAAACCCTAAAAAAAAGCAATTGTTTTTCCTCAGGGAAAAATCATGCTTCGTTATTTGTTTGGTCTGATTTGGATTTTATGTATATTTTTTTTGTTCTCTCAAAAATATCGCGATCTCAAAAATATCGCTTAAATAATAGCACAAAGAAAATCTTAAAATAAAACGTATTTTTAATTTTGAATGTCATGTTTTGAAAATAAAATTTCATATATCTTTCCACATACGAGTATTATTAAATAAATACACTCCAGGGTAATACGCTGTCATTAATAACTTATTACGGGAATATGTCATTAAAAAATGAGTAAATTCCACGGTTTTTAGGGTTTCGTAGATCGTCCTCGAAACCCCTATGCCGAGGGTGATGTGTCAGTCTGTCCGTCGGTTTTTGCTCCATACCTCCAGAACCGTTTATGATAAAAGTTGAAATTTTAAACACCGGAGTATTTTTTGACTCAAAAAATAGGAAAAATATAGAGAAGATAAAAATCCAATATGCGCATGCTTATGCTTAATTCGCAAAAATGTGGAAAACTTTTTTTCGAGTGTAGTGTCAAATGAAAGCATATATGAATATTTTTAATTTGTTGTTGTCTTTTGAAAATTAAAAATTTTCAAAAGAACTGTACCCATTAAACATTTAATTTGGACCCTTAGAGTCTCTTACAAATAATTATTAGAACAATAAGTAAAACCAATTTTTGGCAAAAATCAGTCAATTTTACGAGCTTATTTAGTACCAATTGTTACAGCAAGACAGCAGGATGTGGAGAACCTATGTCTTTTTAATCACTCGCTCCAGTATAAGTGAACGTGGACACTGAAGGACATTTGCTGTTCTTAAACCATACATAAGCATTTTTTTATCACCAAAATTGATATTGGTTTTCATGTCTATACAGGAATATATAGGAATATATTGAATGATCTGGCGCACATCAACAATTATGTAAATCAGATCTATGTCTCAGTCTTAAAATTGCATTTTAATATAATATGGTAATACATTTTGATTGGCATTCTGTTGTGGTATGGTGCAGTATTTCCTTCAGATGTGGTATGAGGTCATGGTACAGTCTGTTGTGGTTCGATGTCGTATATGTATGTATTTTTCCTTCAAGGTGCCTCAGAGATGATGTCACTATGTAGAATTATCCGAGTACTGGCAGCTCTGTGTCTATCTGTCTGGTCTCTACCTCCGTGATGCCCGGAGTGTTTCTGCTTCCAGCTCAGAGATTGACTAATACATCCGTGCATTGTTCTCAACTCGCCTATTGGCTCTGTAGCACACCGTGAATTATCAATATTGCCCTATCACAGTATTTGCTACTGATATTTACAAAGCTAGAGCCACTAGTTTTACATTTTATACAACATCCCAATTTAGATCACGAGTTAACCCTCCAATATACAAGTATTTTCGTGAGTTGTCACAGTACATTTCCTGACATACAATTTTAATTTTACATTGAATCACTATTGTTTTCTATTCATGATTTAAAATAGAATATTCTACGCCATATAAGCCAAATATAATATCTATGTTAGTATGAACATTTTAGCAATCTTCTTATAGGTTTTATTTCATTACAGGTTTCATGCAACATTAGAAAGCAAATTAATGTTAACAGTTAACAATAATGTTAGCAAATTAATGTGGATTAGTAGAAGTTATAGTATAATATTACCTTCTTTTTATGACCATACAATTAAGGCAAGCCGTCAAAACTAAAAATGTATTTAATTAAGTGCAAATAAACACATCAATTGCACTATTCATAGTGTACAATGTATGTGTAGTATTGCTTAATTTTACACTTGTGAATAGTGTAAGTATAGGCAATGAGTTTAGTATACCTATATATTCTTATTCTATTTAAAGAATAATGTTTTTTTTTTGTTTTTTGTTTTTTTTTTTTTTTTTTTTTAAAGGAAAGTCCAGGATGAAGTCTACGATCAAGCTTAGAAAAGAAATACAAATTCTAACAAATAGGCTATCGCAACAAAATTAATGCCGATGACTTCGGCTACTTTAATTAACTAATAGTACATTATACTTAATATAAAATGCATAAATGCAATATGATAGTGCATGACTATGATGAAAGTCCTACAGATTTTGGAAACTCATTGACAGTGCTCGTACTACAATAATTTACGTTTTTCCATTCTACGAGAAACAAAATATAATAGTGTTGCATAGTGGAGCTCTAACGTAATTATAATTTTGAAAGCACGTTGTTACAGTATCCTATTTTTCGAATCATTAGGAGAAAAACAGAGGTACATAGTTTCTAGGACTGACGTTATATTTAGCATTCGAAGCACTTGATTATACTGAACACAGATTAATCTAAGAAGCTGTATACTACCACCTCCATCCCCATCAAAAGATTAAGAACTTCAGAACCATCCTCTTAAATAATGATGTCTTCTAATTGGTTATCAAGAGAGGGAGCCGTAAAATGTCCAGGGCACGAGGTCTAGTCTGCCTGGCTGGATAGTAGTGCTGTGGCCCAGAGTTAAACTGCAAGCCGAGGTCGGATTCATTATGTCGTTCCGTTATCCTTATCATATAAACTAACATGAACCATCTGAAACCATCCAGATCTACCCTAGCTGTTTTAATTGGTATGATTTTGTACTAGGGTAAATTCGCTCAAAACGCTCATTTCTGAAGTTACAAACAAACAAAAACTATAATTTTATCAAAATAAATACTACCATATATAATTTGAATTTTTAGATACTATTAGCCTATTAGCAGCAGCAAAATGTACGTAAATGACATTTTTAAGAATGCAAGGTATCAGTATTAACTGATTGGAAAACCACAATGTAAACTCACCGATGACACACTCAAAGATAAATATGATTTGGTACAAAGAAAAAACCTAGAACATTATCTAGAATCTAGACTGTTACATAGAACTTAGTGCTATTGTATTGACTTTTAACCAACTAAAAATAATCATATGAGTTCGATTTTTTAAGCAAACGCTAAATTGAACTAATTATTTAGTTACTTCCTAGAGTAAAAAAGTAATTACTATTTAACTGAGCTTATTGATTATACTAATCAGTCTTTGTATTAGATAATAGGTAGCTAATTAATATTTATTTTTAAAGGATCTACGAAATAAGGAAGCAAAATAAAACCTATTTGACAATAAAGTGATAGGAATGAAAAAAATAAATTCCAGCGTAAATACTCAATGATAAATAATATAGAATAATTCATATTGACTGAAATCAAACATAAGAGACTTCTAGCACGAGTTATAAAGTCATTGAACAGGTAGGATGTCTGGTGAAATGCTACAAAAATATTGAGTCAGTTGGTAGGAATTTTAATGTGTTGCAGTAATCGTGGAATTTAATCTATCCATAGTTTGTAATACTAATAATCGGCGTTACCCCCACCGTTTTGATTCCGTGGCACTGGTGAATGAATCATTTACTTGGTCAAGAGTGTAAGGTGGCAAGCCAAGGTTTATAAAACACGGACACGAGGGTAGCTTCACACTTCACATTTTAATACCTTTAAACAAAAACCACTTCTCTGACCTCCTCGAGTCAAAACTCTAACAGGAATAAATGCCACAATAATCCTCATTATGTACTTAGAAATGTTCGTTTTTTGTAGATAAACTCTTTTCCAATTAAGTGTTCTTTTCTTAATACATCGCTGACAAGCAGAAATTGAAAATGTAGCCTTTAACATTAATAACAACCATTTTTACCTAAAAAAAAAATAATAATTTTCATAAGCATAATTATCTAAAATATAATTACGAAAGTTGATGTTTGCATAGAACGATAGGAATAATTTCTTGAATAATTTTACAACTATTTACTAATATTTAATGAAGATTAATAATGGTAAGACGAAATACTATTTAACTTTATAATTTAACAAATGTCCTCTAATCTAGCATAAAGAGCGAACCTTATTACTGATTCCCAAAAGGAGAGAATTAACATATTGTATTACCAAGACATCTAGTGTAAGTATTAAAGACCTGTTAATTTTAACACTGAATTAATAACACGCTGTTCACTGTTCTGTGTTAAGATTTCAATGTTCTGCATTTAAAATTTGCAGCCGAAAAAAGTTTAAGGTCATTATCAGATTAGAAAATAACTCATTTGTACTATCTTCATCTGTTAAAGAATTGAAGTGTAAAAGTATTAGGAAATTTAAAATAAACACATTTTTTAAAGACACCCAATTCTGTAAAATTTCCATGGGCATACATGTAATTTTTTAAATAAATATTTTCAATAAGAGCATATTTTATCATTTTTTAAATTATAAAACATTGTATTAAATCATAACTGACTATACTTCGACAATACTAATATTAAAGTGATCAAAATAAGAATAATAATATATATGTAGATTAAAAAATTAACAAGGAGAATTTGAAATACAACCAGGTAGATAGTATTAAAATTCTAATGAGTTGAACAATAAAAAGAAAAAGGGCAACCTATCCGAAGCAAGAATTTTCTAAAGGCCGGCTGTTTAGAAACGAGTGAAATATTACGAGAGAAAAGAGTGAGAACATTGTGGGGGTAGATAAAGTGAGAGAGAGATATCGAGGCGGTCAGGCTGCTGGCGCCAGATAGCCTGGCACCTCATCCCTACTACCTTAGCAACCAGCTCTTCCCTGGGCTAGCAACACAGCTTGTCTACCTCTATATACTGTACCACCAGCCAACCCACCTAGCACCACTCAGCTCGTCAAAAATGTTGCAATTATAAAATGTTGATAAAAAAAAAATTTAAAACATATTTTACTATGATTCAGAGAAAAAGATAAGAGTAAATCGATGTTGGAGAAGGCAGCTCTCTACGTTTTAAATCTTGTTCTTCCGCTCTTAACAGTAACTCTAGCTACAAGCTACTACCAAATAAAAGTTGTAAAATATAGTAGAATAGATTTTAAAAAATCCTATTTTGACTACGCATTAGTAATTTCAATAATGAGAAGCACTACTATTATTATATATAATGCTAAACCTTATAGAAACAAAGCAATTTACACAAGTTCAGAAATGTTTGGTAAGTATTCTCTAATTATAGACCACTTATTATTTCATATTAGGAGTCCGCACTTAGCCTTAGTTTATAAGAACATCTTATACTATTCCTTACTGGGCATGCATGATTTACTGTTTATCATTGTCTTTAGTCCTTCCTTATGTCAATGGAACTAAATCCTAAGATATAGAACTTTTCAAGAAATTTAGTCAGAACAAAAGTTATCTTGTGTATAATAAGCTCATGTTTTCATAAGTTTGTAAATCTTGTAATTTTTAGATAACATTTTGCTTCCGACCTTAACAAGGGTAACACAGATGTACAGTGGTCATTCTGGAGAGAGAATTTTTTTGATGTCTCCAAATTTAAATATTCCTACATGTTTGGCCTCGTATCCGCGTGTCTGTCTTTCAACATTTTTGAGATCCACCATATCTTGAAAACTACTTTGTCCGGATTTTGAGAAATTTGGGCATAAGGGTGTAGGCCCCATGTTAATTGTAACCTTCTGCGCCCACTGCTTTTTTCCGCATGTGCACAAACTAATTTTTAACGAAATATATCTTTAAAAGTACTCTTTTTTACTTTTCCTCACTACTTTTAGTAGGAAAAAAAAAATTTTTTTTCGAGATTTCAACGGAATTATCCGTTTTAGATGTTTTTAAGACCTCCTGAGTGTGAGTGGTTTTCAGCATGACGTATGTATGTGTGTTATCATCGTAGCGCCTTAGGTATTTAACCTAGAGAGTGAAATTTGGCAGAAAAATCAGTCCTAACCTTTAGTTGTGCCGCCCGGAAAATCAACTTTTTCCTCCATCTTGAACCCAGTTTGCGGAGTTAGCAAAAATTTAAAAAAAAAATCGTAATAAATCGAAAATGGTCCTGATCGAGTTGAAATTTGGCACGAATGTACCTCTCTGTATGACAAACAAGCCCGCCAAATATCATTTTGATATTGTCCGCCATTTTGAAGTTGTAAATTTTTGAATTTTTAAACTTTGACGGTTAATAATACTGAAATTACACATAGGTTTTTGACTTATAGCATATCGTTAGAACCGGAAAAAATTAAGGAACAAATATAAAAAAACTTGATGAAATTCTATTAATTAGTTTAAAAGTTATAAGTGAATATAATTATTCATTTGTGCGATAATTTTGATGACGTCAAAGTTTGTTTACATCTGTCAAAATACCGCCAAACTTTAAATAATTAAATAAAATTTAGTTATTAAAAATAAGTTTTTTTAAAGAATGATAATAAATCAGTCTAATGCTAATTCCTCCTGCTGCGAAGCAGCAGGAGAGGCCACTTTAGTGGCCTCTGAAGTGAGGAAAAGTTCCGAGGTACCACGTACCCGATTTTTTTTTTTTTTTTATAAATGGATGGTTTGTTGATGTTGAAAGTTGCTCTCAGTTGGTTGGTTGATTCCATTTTAATTTCAACCGTCAGCGCACTTTTAATAATGAATAAAACTAAATGCGACCACACTTTCATGCATTATTAGGACGCAGGGGAGCAAAGTGCCACACTAACTGGCAGACTATTTTCATACGCTATTATAAATAGATCTATATAAATGGTGGAGATAAGAGATATATAAAGGCTTAAAAAACCCTTTATTCCATTCAGTGGACATTAAAGACGTCTAACCTAAACCAAGAAAATATGTTAGCGATGTATTCTTGTATAAAATTCTGTAAGTCCTTTCAAAGAACACACAGATAATTTACCTTTACAATTTCATTATTTCATATTTACTCATATAATTTAATTTAATACTAAAATAATTTGAGCGATCGGGTGACATTCTCTAAAATTATTTTAACCTTAATTCATAAATAATGATTATTGTTAAATAACTCGTATAAGATTAACGAACTAAAAATAATTCTGTATATTACTAGGATTTTTTATTTATTTGTTTTTTCACTTTCTGAAATGAAACAAAACTTCGAAGTCCATACCCCTAGGGATTTATTGTCAGCTCATTCTGGTATTTATGTGAAATTATAAAACAAATAGATAAAAAAAAGTATATACCTAGTTGGTTGTTGGTTGTAATGAGAAGGTAAAATTTAAGTAACTTGCATAACAATATATCCGAAAGGCAACAGTTTCCAACGACACGAAGTTATATTATGAGTAATTTAAATTTTTTTTTCCATTTCAAATCTCCTTCACCTCTCCTTATCTCCTTACCTCTTTCCTTTAACTCGTTTAATTATTTCCAGCCTACAAATTAAACTGTTTCTGTATCTAATAAATAAACAACTTTTTCTTTTATTTACATAAATGGTTTGTACACAAACCGAGATGATTAAGTGGATGGAACTGATCTAAAAGGGAGGAGCAGAAATTAAATACTATGTACTTGAATCTGGAACTTGTATATTATAATGCCGATTTTCCTCATTAATTTTGCTATTTTTGAGTTTTTTCGTTTAAAGTTTATCTCAGTTTTTAAGACGCCTCTTAACGCGAAGGAGAAAGACTAAAGTACGCTCTAGTTTTACTGTAGCCACGAATTGCACTTGTTAATTCTTTTGACTTAACCAATTTTTAAACCTATTAATTTATTATACATCGCTATATGATTCCCTCCATTTATTGTTGGAAGAATATCTGAGTTTTCGTTAAGAGATTCCTGATCATGTTTCGAATAAGAATAAAACATATGCTTCAGAAGATTGTAATTTTTTAATGTATACCAAGAACAGTCAATTATTCAGGAGGGAGGAGAACTATTGATGAACTACAAGATAAAGGGACTGAGGGCAAATTACGTCGAATCTCTCTAGAGCAGTGCAAGTTACTAACCTAGGAAAGACTTGTTAGATAACCCTTCCTGACTCAATATTTGTTTATACACATCATTCTCATTTTATAAGATTGTCATTAACAATTCTCAACTCTTATCAGTAATTCAAGAATCATCCTAAACAAATATAGTGTACCACACATTAATTATTAATAAATTCGTTCTTTAATGATTTGTTTTTACGAAATACGTCCAATGTATTTAAATATTGTTTGAAATTAAACTTTACAAAATGTAAAAGCCCAAAACATTTTTAACCTAAAATTAGAAAAGGGTAAGTATACTTAATTTTGATCAAACATATGTAAGCAATTTGGTACCGATTTTAATAAGATGGAATAAGTAATAAGGACACTTAACACTTAATGCAAATTTTTTATTCCCTTTACTATACCTACTACATAAACAAATTTCGCTATCAACATAAAAATACAATTTTCGGCAATATTGATAATAGATAAAAAAAAAAGTGTACAATTAAAAAAAGTGTAGAAAAATAACTTTTCCGCATAAACAAAACTTTTGATACCCATAAGATAGATAATATTAAATAGTAACTCTCTATATATATATATATATATTA
>KZ651151.1:619863-644235 GCA_001010745.2 Gerris buenoi | reverse complement strand
TATATATATATGAATGACTTTGACTCATTGATTATCAGTTTCCGACCTATTTGACAACAATCCATCTACCCCCACCACAACTAGTTTTGTTTGATTCAAAAAAGTATTTCGCGCGTAATTTCTAACAGGATCTTATCTATTGAAAATAACAACATACATTTGGTTTTGAGAAGATATATAGTTGTGGATATATTAAGTACAGATAGCAGTATAATCTCTGAAGAAAATAGTTTTTAGAAGTTACGTTTTTCTATTCATTGATCTAAATAAAATTACAAATTTTATACATTTCACGAGGGATTAAAAGGGATAATATTTAAGAAAGATTGAACAAATTCCAGTTTTTAGCTTATACAACATAGGTTAATGTTGTGATTGTGATAGGTCAAATGTAAACACAACAAATAAGATAAGATAAGTTTTTGAAACAAAAATAAAACTTACGTATTTGTTGAGGCGGCAGCGTATGGCGACGGGGCATAATTCCTAACGTCAGAAGATAACTACGTTCACAAATTTCTTCATGACGGTTACACACGCGAACAAAATCAACAAAAAAGGACCAGAAAAATGATAAGTGATAAGTTGTATTTACTGATTAGACAAATAAAAACTTAACGGATGATTCAAAAAGTGCCGTGCATTAAACAGTTAATAGATAACAGAAACAAAAACCACACGAATATAAAAATAGTAAACAAAAATAATGTATAAAAGTGATTAAAAAAAAAAGAAGCGAAGCGAGTACTGTTTAAAAGCGAGCGAAACAGACCGTCCCGCGCAAAGCTCAAACACTGACTGATCTTCGGCTCTGATCTCTGTAAACTTGGGGAGGTCGCATTCTCATAGGGAGAGGGGTTAGCCATGACGTCATAAGCAAGCATTGCCGCTCACTTGCCCCTTACAACTAGCGAAGCTCTGCGGAGACATACTGCAACTAGTTACATTCCTCCAATTCCTTCCCTGTAATACACGCTCTTTAGGGTTTTTAACCAGGAAAAAAGATATCAATTTTAAAACCTTGCACTCCAATTCAAATTAATATCATTGGTCATTTAAGAAGACTATCAATTTGTTAATTGTTGCTTCGGCTAATCTACAGCAACTGGTGAGTAGGAAGTTAAATCGTTCCAGAGACTACAGTTTTACCTTATTTCTGGAAATTCATCAGATAATTCGTACAGTTTTGCACTTAGGACACATATGAGCAACCCTTAGCAACTGGAACTGGAATGTTTTATCACGATCGTGTGGAGTTTCTATTATTATTCCAAAAGTCGTTCAGTTTCTTCAAAACATCAAAAGTTCCCTGTGCTTTATCGAAGTTTTTAATTTTTTAATTTTTTTTATAATACCTAGATAACTAATATCACCAATAGATACCATGAATCAGATTTATAGGTAAAATAGAGACATTAAAGTTTTTTCAAATAAATTAATACTATTAAAAAAGTCAGATAAAAAATTAAAAAAGCTAAAAATGGTTGCCCTGTAAAACCCAGAAGGCACTACAGACTACAGCACAAGAATAATTATACTGTCTACGTCTACTGTCCGTTGTGGTGACAATGATAAATGGAAGGAAAAAGAACGGGATTGAAGGTGGTGGGAGAAAGATTGGCCGAATATTGATGTTGACCGTGTGAAATGAAGCACGGGTAAAGGGTAAAGCAATGAGGTAAGCTGCCTCAAGGCGTCGCGCGTCGCAGCCACTGAGGTTTTTATTTAGAGTTTTTTTCCTATTTAGTTTAATTTAGAGATACAAATTAGAGAATACTTGTTTTATGCCAGTGATGCCGAGCCTGTTGAGCTCGGTGTAAAGGCAAGGACGGTGAGTGGTTAGTGTAAAGAACATAAGATAAACAAATCGTCACAACTGTCAATGTCGACTCACTATGTGATGTGACACGCGGTGAGTCAAAATTCACAAAGAAGCTAACTGCTAAACAAAATCGAAACTAAAAAAACTCGCGTACTATGACTATGTCATCTAGAAATATCCATGATTTTGTGTTTAATGAGTTATTATTATAACTCTAGTAAAAAAAAGGTTATATAGTTATATTTATTTATTGAAAAAGCAAAATCAAATAATTCTTTACATAAGGGACTTTTTATTTTCTCATGTACAGTACCGAGATTAAATATCGTGAAAGCGCAAAATCAAAATGTTTAAAATGTGATTTTTATATTTTGATGGATTTACATTAAAGTTCTCCGAGTCCAAAATTTCGTCATAATCGGCTCAGTAGTTCAGTAGCATTCTTGTTCTATGCCAGTGACGCCGAGCCTGTTGAGCTCGGTGTAAAGGCAAGGACGGTGAGTGTAAAGAACATAAGATAAACAAATCGTCACAACTGTCAATGTCGACTCACTATGTGATGTGACACGCGGTAAGTCAAAATTCACAAAGAAGCTAACTGCTAAACAAAATCGAAACTAAAAAAACTCGCGTACTATGACTATGTCATCTAGAAATATCCATGATTTTGTGTTTAATGAGTTATTATTATAACTCTAGTAAAAAAAAAAGGTTATATAGTTATATTTATTTATTGAAAAAGCAAAATCAAATAATTCTTTACACAAGGGACTTTTTATTTTCTCATGCACAGTACCGAAATTAAATATCGTGAAAGCGCAAAATCAAAATGTTTAAAATGTGATTTTTATATTTTGATGGATTTACATTAAAGTTCTCTGAGTCCCAAAAAGTAGTCTTTTAAAAGAAATTTCTGTAATATTTTGTCTATGTCGTCTATGCAGACACGTGACGCCTAAACTACAAGGCCGATGTCAATGAAATTTGGCATATAGATTAAGAAAAAATCATACCCTTAGGATAACATTATTTTAGCTATAAATTTGGGGGAGCTATATCACAAAAACTCGGAAAAATTTTTTTTCTCGAAAACGATTTTGATGATTTATCCTAAACAACTCTAAAATCTAGTACACTTAAATATAACTTGAACCATATAAACCGATTTCCCTTTTAAAAATATAGTTCCGCTTCGTTTTCCCTGGAAAAATCTAGTCCTTTTAAATACAAATGGCGAGAGGTCGTGTTCAGTTCCCTGATTAGGAGAAGTTATTTTTATGGTAAACTTTGATGAAAAGTTCAATAATAATTGTAACTATTATTCGAAATAGAAAACACTGGACCATGTAATGAGGTATTTAAATATGAGAAAGTTTAATAAAAGTTTAATTAGAGGATTTTTTGTTTATGTCATAATTTTTTGTTTCGAAAAATCAATTACATAAAAGTTATTTTTCTCACTAATAAAGTGCTTTTTTCTAGACTCTAGGAGATACGATTAAATGTTATTAAAAAAAGTTGTTCAGACGAGCCTGTTGAGCTCGGTGTAAAGGCAAGGACGGTGAGTGGTTAGTGTAAAGAACATAAGATAAACAAATCGTCTTGTTAGATAACCCTTCCTGACTCAATATTTGTTTATACACATCATTCTCATTTTATAAGATTGTCATTAACAATTCTCAACTCTTATCAGTAATTCAAGAATCATCCTAAACAAATATAGTGTACCACACATTAATTATTAATAAATTCGTTCTTTAATGATTTGTTTTTACGAAATACGTCCAATGTATTTAAATATTGTTTGAAATTAAACTTTACAAAATGTAAAAGCCCAAAACATTTTTAACCTAAAATTAGAAAAGGGTAAGTATACTTAATTTTGATCAAACATATGTAAGCAATTTGGTACCGATTTTAATAAGATGGAATAAGTAATAAGGACACTTAACACTTAATGCAAATTTGTTAGCAAAAATTTAAAAAAAAAATCGTAATAAATCGAAAATGGTCCTGATCGAGTTGAAATTTGGCACGAATGTACCTCTCTGTATGACAAACAAGCCCGCCAAATATCATTTTGATATTGTCCGCCATTTTGAAGTTGTAAATTTTTGAATTTTTAAACTTTGACGGTTAATAATACTGAAATTACACATAGGTTTTTGACTTATAGCATATCGTTAGAACCGGAAAAGATTAAGGAACAAATATAAAAAAACTTGATAAAATTCTATTGATTAGTTCAAAAGTTATAAGTGAATATAATTAATTTATTCATTTGTGCGATAATTTTGATGACGTCAAAGTTTGTTTACATCTGTCAAAATACCGCCAAACTTTAAATAATTAAATAAAATTTAGTTATTAAAAATAAGTTTNATAAACTATGACACTAAACAATGCTATTTTATCAATTAAAAAAATGATAGAACAACAAAACCAATTTAAATATGTTTTATAATGTTTTGTAAAAATGATTTTAAGTTTATATTTATTGTAAATGTTGTGTGGGCATTTTAAACCGATTAAGTCCTATCAGGGGTCTGCGCCTCCTCGTGTCTGTATTAGACCTTGGTCACACGAGGGTTAAATCCTGAACTTGTCTCCCGAAAACAGTTTTTGGCACGCCAAAATATCCTAGTTTAAAGAAACGCCGTCATGGGCATAACGGCTCTTAGATATATAAAACGAAAATATTAAAGATCCTCCTTTTGCTTCCGAGCTTACCGAATGTAACAAACTGTGATACATTTTTGTTCTCAAGGACGCGATTTTTTTTAGGTATTTTAGACAAAGGAAATGATTAGGTGCACAACTTTTATTATGTTACAATATGTATACTTTTATGTTTTTATTATATATATTTTTTTTTAAAAATGTACTTGTGTTCATGTTCTTACTTGTTTGCCAACAAACTATACCATATAATCGAGCCAAAAATAACCCTTTTGTGCGTCGTCAGAAGTTAATTTTTGAAGTGAAACTTCTTTGGCGGCGGTAGTCATTTTTACAGATGAATTGTAATGAAATTTGTGTGACGGAGGAATTGAAACGGAAGTTATGTTCCGAGACTAATCCTGGTGAAAACCTTGATGTATCTGCAACCTGCAACATCGATTTCAACCTGAAGAATTATCGAAATCGAAAAAATACGTAGAAAGCTACACGAAATTGGGATCACATTGAAAAAAAAAAAAAAATGGAAATTGGGAACGTTTTTTTCTTGTCGAAATGTATCGATGTATCGAAAAAACCGATGTTATGTCTAAAGAGTGATGATGGTCCGGTTTGATGTCAAACATCAATAAGTTATATATACACTGCTACTGCAGCTAATAAATTAATAAACAAATATGCATTTTACAAAACTATGTCTACACTACACTTGCGCTTCTAGTCTACCTTCTGTAAAGTGTAATCTTAAAGCTATATATATATTTAAATAAAGACCTATATTTCTTGAAGCATTGTTCGTGTTGGCTACACTGCTTAAATGTAAGATAACAGATAACCTTACATTTCTAAAACCTTATTTTATTTCTGTTATCAAATGTCAGCGCGTCTCTAATAAACGAAAGCTGTTATTGGTATTTATTTATTTGTTCTCTCTATTTATTGAATTGCGTATTTAATATGATTGTTTTGTTTGGCCGTAGTTATATATAATTTAAAAGCAACCAAGTAATTACAGTGGTGACTTATTCGAAATGAAATATTATTTGAAGATAACAAGCATTTTGATAAATAAATAAGTGAATACCTTCGAGATGAACGACCAATATTCAGCATGGGTAAATATTACATAAAATAAATAATATATGTATAACTTATTAAGAATATTTTTTGTGAAAGGGTAGTTATGAGCCTCTTGGTACTTTACCTTGGTTAAGTGAATTCAATCTGAATTTTCATGCTTACAGATCAATGAGTCATTTATCATGATTTCCTTACAAATCAAGATGAATCATTATTTTCTGCTATTATATTTTGCTAAAATAATTATTTAACTCTTCATTACTGTTGCTATTGTAAATAGCTTCATATAAATTATCTAGGTATAAAGAAAAAGATACATTATAGTCTGTATAGGATTTATTTGTTATCACCAGGAAGTGATTGTTTATTGAAGATAAATTTGAATAATTTTGAAGAGAAAACTGATAACTTACTACTAATACCTAATACTGTACAAAGTGATAATTTATTATATTAAATATTTTTACTTATCTTTTGGGTTACTTTTTTCAGATATTTAAATATAAGTTTAATCCTTGCTTTACCTTCAGAAGTTCAAGTAATTTATTGCCTTCTTGATTACTTATGGTCAATTGTCGAAAAGCCTGACTTTCAAATTCAACTATAAGCACACAGCTTATTAAAAATATAATTTAAATTCTTTTACTTGAGAATTGAGGATTTCCTTCGGTTATCTATGTTATCTGTGTTCCACAGTTTTGAACTGTGATTTACTTTGTTGTGCTTTATGTACTAAAGTCCAAATATCTCTATGTAACATTTTCTGAAGGATGTGGTTAAACACCTTACAATAGTTTTTAAAAAAATGTTTAACTGTAATTAAGGGATACAATGAAGTGATTAACTTCTGCAAGGGATTACTAATGTATTACTCCAATAGATATATATTTAGCTGGGTGGACAATTTATTGGATTAAAAAGGGACTACAACTGGTTATGTAATCTTCCAACTATCTAAATTAAATATATACACCAATGCATTACACTCAGAATATTTCTTAGCCACATTGATATCTTTATTCACTTAGATTCAATTTATCTAATGTATTATTTANCAAAATCGAATTTTCGCGCCATCACAATACTTTCTCTTTATATGAGAAAGTAAAAAAGTTAGAATTATTTTTATCCATAAAAATTAAACATTTACCATAAATGTATTTTCCACAAACATTCAATATTAAATTTTTAAATAAAAATAGGTTTCCACCACAGCAGGTGAAATATCCCATTTGCTGGATAAAAATAACATAGAACAACTCAATATCTCTTTATCTCTTTATATGAAAAAGTAAAAACCGGTCCGAGACAACTCTGACAAATATCTCATATAGCGAGTTCATAATTACTAATTACTTAACCCAGTTTTTTCCATTTACTAGTTTCCATAGCTACATTTAATTATTATTGAATAATCGAAATTTATCATAAAAAAAAACTCCTCAGCGGGGAATCGAACCCTGCCCCCTTTGTCCGCTATTTTCTCAGAAATTAGATATTTCCCAACAAACTGTTCATATCGTCAGATTCGTATTTAAATGGTCTACATTTTAGAATTTTTTAATCAAAATCGTCNAAATATATCTTTGCATTCTCATATGAGGACATTTATGTATGTATAAATATATATATATTTATATTTATTCTCTTTAGACTGGGTTGCTGTACGTGTTCAACGTTATTGTAGGCACAGGAGCACTTACTCTCCCCAAAGCATTTTCTCAAGCAGGATGGGTCTTCAGCAGTGTGCTTATGATTGTATTGTCTTTCATAAGGTATTTATTAATATAAATTTATGTATGACTATTATGTCTTTATTTACTAAATCAATTTAATGAAATTATTTATAGGAGAAAAGGAACATTTTTTAAATTCATTCAACACACTTTTTTTAAGCTAGACAGTTTTTCAAGTGCAATAAAGAATGAAGTTTTCATTAAAATTAAATCAATTTGTTCTTTAGTAAATTTATATATTTATAGTGAGTAAAATAACATATTTCTGGATATTTCTAACCCAATTTGTAATAAAAAAAATTAAATTATAAGGCTATCATTTTAATCTTTCTACTACTTTACTGTTCATTTGTACATGATTGTTAGGTTTTAATTCTAGGGATAGTACCTTAAAATCTCATGTTGTATTCTATTTTTTAGTTAATAAACTTTCAACTAACTTTTTTGCTTCTTATAACTTAATTTTTCTATAGTTTATCAGTCTTTAGGGATGAAAATTATATAAAAAAAAACTTGCTAATTTTTGTTTTTTTATCATTTTTTTTTTATTTATTGGCAAATTTTCGCCCACACCTGTAAGGGGGGATCAACAGAAGAATAAATCATAACTTAATTTTTTTAAACTTTTTTTTCTTTAATAATTATATTCTATTTCAGTTATGTGACAGTTACTTTTGTCATAGAAGCAATGTCCGCCTGCAATGCTATTTCACAGTGGACCAAACTTGAGAAAATGAAAAGAGTCAGCCGTTATCTACGTGAGGTAACTTATAAACTACAGTCTATAAGATTAGAGTTGACACAGTCGAAGGCGAGAAACAACAAACGTGGAGGTAGATTTGGGGTTATAAAAAGGGAAAATCAGTGTTGCCATGTTATTTTTTTTGTGGGATAGGGGTAGAGTAGAGCATTTTTTTCTGAAGTTTCATTCAACATGGGGGACCATTAGAATCGTTTCCCTCAAAATTTTCCCGCCTTTTGATTGTGCCAACTCTAATCTTATTGACTGTAAGCTATAAAAAATTATTGAACATAAAAACTTGTTTCTAGTTGATTTTTTTTATTTTTATTTTTAAATATATCTTATAGTCCAGGAGATAGCGTGCAAAAAAATGTCTGACTAACATCAAGCTAGAATTTTGCATACAAGTCAATCTTTTAGCGCCTTTTAAGAATATGTGGTTGGCTAAGTTCGTCTGCGGGACATAGCTTGGCAATAGGCGTTTGAAAAAAACAAACCGGCGGAGAGCGGCCATGTCTCACCAAAAATGGTGGACAATGTGATTTTCGTGATCCTGAGTACAAAATTAGTTAGTAGACCAAAAATCAAGTTGATGTTAGTTCGTCCCTTGACAAGCGACAACGTTTATTTTTAGTAATATTTGAATAACTAACCTATCAAGTGTGAAAATAACATCGACTTGATTTTTGGTCTACTAACTAATTCTGTACTCAGGATCATGAAAATCACATTGTCCACCATTTTTTGTGAGACATGGCCGCTCTCCACCGGTTTGTTTTTTTCAAACGCCTATTGCCAAGCTATGTCCCGCAGACGAACTTAGCCAACCACATATTCTTAAAAGGCGCTAAAAGATTGACTTGTATGCAAAATTCTAGCTTGATGTTAGTCAGACATTTTTTTGCACGCTATCTCCTGGACTATTAATGGTGCTTGTGAATTTAAACATTTTGTATTAGATGTATACAATTTTGATAAAGACAAGTTCATTTAGTCACCATTCTACATTTTTAAATTAATATTTTTATTTTACTTCCAAGCTCGCCAAAGGTAACGGAAGCGTTAAGGTCATATAAAATAAAAAAATATTTGTTTTCCAATCAAATGGATGTATTGATTGACTACTTTATACATCTGCTATCAACGCTGTACAAGTGAGATTTTTATTTTTTTTAAATACCGCAATATATTCATATTTTGTATGTCTTATGTAATTTTACAGGCAATAAATCAAGCTGAACACAGCAGTAATGAAGACTTGGTTACTGTTACAGAAGAGGCAACTACATCTAGAACCACTCTTTTGCCATCAGGTATATTTTACTAAAGTAGTAATTCTAACTCTCAAAAAGTTTTTAATTGTAATTTACAAATAAAAGAAAGTATTTTTAGCATTAAAGCTTTAAGCATAGGCTGAGTCTGAATACCTTACCTCTCCCCTATTCAGTGAAAATAATGTATTGAAAATTCTGAAAAACCTTGATTTTACGATTTCCTTTAACTCGGTCCTTGAACTTATTCGTAAGTTGGATTTACCGTCTCTCTTCCAAGTTTCTTTTATAATATAGGCTGAAAATAACAAAAAAAGGGTTAAATTTTGCTGCATACCAGATTGAATTTATTATTTAAAATTTTTTATTTCAAGTTTAATATCCATTTATTTAATAAATAATAATTAAACATAGGTATAATGGTGGTGCTCATGAAATACGAATATAATGCATGTTTAAATGTTTCAGAATGTATTGATGATTTTCCAAGCGAGCCTCAAAAACTCTTCACACTAGATAGAAGAATAGAAATGGTAAGTGTCATTATTGGATGTACATATGTCATTTTAAGTCTTGAGAAAGAACAAGATCGGACTAATGGGCCTATAATTTGTGTTGGGCAAACTCTCTTTAGGTATACATTTTTCTAGAACAAAGGAACGAAGAACGGATAATAGAGGTATGTCTTAATACATTTGCCGAATTTTTTAAAACATTTGCCTACAAAGGACCCTTACCTCAAGTATAAATATGATCTGTCTATATTTCCTCAAATATACAAAGTTAAAAACTTCATAAGTTTCCCAGAACAAATAGTTGGTTGTTTTGACTGAGATTTTGTGGTACCACTTCATATTTATGACTAAAGAGGTTAAAAAAGTAACACAACAATATTGCCACCACAATTTTTTATTTTTTATAATTAAATAGACTCGTTTCGACATGCAATCATCTTCAGTGTGGGTGTTAACTTACAGTCTATAAGATTAGAGTTGGCACAATCGAAGGCGGGAAACAACAAACTTGGAGGTAGTTTTGGGGTTATAAAAAGGGAAAATCAGTGTTGCCATGTTATATTTTTTTGTGGAACAGGGGTAGAGTAGAGCATTTTTTTTTCTGAAGTTGCATTCAACATGGGGGACCAATAAAATTGTTCCCTAAAAATTTTCCCACATTTTGATTGTGCCAACTCTAATCTTATAGACTGTAGTAAGAGTAGTAGAAAATTCACTCATAATAACTTAACACACACTGAAGATGATTATATGTCAAAACGTTGTCTTCGTTTCAAAGAATTCTTGGATGGAAGTAATTTACTCTATTTAAAATCCTTCCAGACATTTTCTTATTCAGGAAATCTATATTCTTGAGCATATAATTTTTTTTTTGGTCTTGTGTTACAGGGTGAAATGGCAGATGTTGTGTTTGGCAAGCTGGGTAGAATTTTGTTCTACATATGTATATGTTTGTATCTCTATGGCGATATGACTATTTATTCTGCGTCAATTGCTAAGACATTGCTGGATACTACTTGGTAATTTTTATAATTACTTATTTTATTTTTTAATTTTATTGTTAATGGTAACAACCAATGATAAGATGGGTCGAATGCATTTTGTTTGAAACACATACAATTTATAGTTTCAAGTAGTAGAGTATTTTTTTTATTTATCAAGCAAGTAGTTCCGTTAAAGAAAATTTAGTAAGTTTAGCTTGAACACACAAGCTAGCTGCAAAGAAAAAATATTTTTAAAAAAATGTCAAATTTTTGAAAAGTAGCAATCGGAAGCTAAAAATAAGTATATGCTGATGTAAAACTAAAGTACTTTGAAAGAACTGGCAGCTTTAACTCAGCTCCACAACAGTAGGAAAGATAAAAACTTCTTTCCCATTTTGTGAAATTGGGCAAGAAGTGCAAAACTGAGATGAAGGAGTGGATCACAACTTCATCTTTGAGAAGTAAGAGAGCATATGCAAAGAGTGGACTGAAGAAGAGTTGATTAAAGTAGTTTCAGTGTAGAACTGCTAAATTCTCCACGAGGAACTACTTACTTGAAGGAGCTTTGATCAAGGTAAGTGAAACCTCAAAAGTTAGACCCAACATGGTTGAACATTATTATTGTTGTACTAAAGAAAAACAGTTATATTTTTGTGTTGTTTTCGGCTGCCAAGGGGATGTACATAATTTAGAGAGATGCCTTACTAGAAAACACTGCTCTTGACAGACTGACAAACTATACAAATATTTGATAGTTGCCTTCTTCAATATTTTCATTTTATATTAATTTCTATTTATTTTGCGTAGCACTCAGAATACCACAGTGTCAACTGAGAAATGCTGGGAAACATATGATTTAACTCAATGGGGAGTCTACAGAATGTATCTGGTATGCATTTATTTTTTTATAACTTATTTTTAAAATATAAAATGCCCTGGTTTGGTCCAATAGAGGAAAATAACATTATTTAGGTAATAATGTTTATTTAAATTTTCTTGGCTTTTCAACTTTGCATAAAAAGAAGCATGATATGAACCCACCTTAAGTTAGACATGTAGTAAAATAAAAATAGATGAAGGATAGTGTTATAGATACAGTTTGCCATTCAGCCCAAAGAAGTGGTTTGTCTGGAGTTATAACAACAATCATAAACATATAATAATATGGTAAATTCGGATTGTACGTGCCACAACTTTGAGTTTAGGTGATAAACTCCCGCATATTAAATTAAAAACCTTAATTTTGTCTTCTCTTGAATTTTCAATAGCCGCTTCGCAGTGCTCTGCTCATTTCCTGAAGAAAAACAACCCTTCTGTTTATAAACCAGGTAGAGGTCTAACTCGAAGAAATTTCAATGGCACGTACAATCCGAATTAGCCAATAATATTAAAGTTCTTAAGGTTAATGATTACAGAAATTGGTTACAAAATGTGAGGACTGTATTTATTAAGAAAATGATTTGCAAATTATGGGGAATAGCAATAAATTAGTTCATGAATATGAGGTATAAGAATATGACCAAAATTAGAGTAAAGGTACAGTACCAATTAAATAGATGAAGATGTAGGCAGGTATAAGGATGTCTAAGATGGGATAATGCACAGATATAATACACAGATAGTTATAGTGTTTAAATACACAACAATATCAAATATAATCTAAAAATATTGAAATATGATGAGTAGTTAGTGTAATGTGTGTGGTCAGGTTTACCAAACCTAGAAAAAATAATGAAAGAACTTAAATCTAAACAAAGATGAAATAATCCAAATTAAAATGATTACAATGACAACAACTGATTATTTTTAAACTTATTACAGAAGAAAGGGAGGGAATCCAACTTTAAGAATAAATTGAGGAAACGATCTAAATTCTTAAGTCGAGATTTGTCACAACTAAATACTTAAATTACGTCTAGTAGACCATTTTTACTTAACCATTAATACTAAACATTTGTGTGCTCGGATTTTAAAACTTTAATAAAACTAAAAATTAANAAATCACCATTTAAGTCAGTATTACTTTAAAATAGAATTGAGTTGGAAGTGTTATTTACATATTATATATACATACATATGTTATATACATACATTTATTTAAATAATAAATTTAAAATATTAGTAAAAGCGGGGCTATATATTTTTTAGTATTATTTTCTCTTTCAAAAATTTTATGAGCTCTTTAAAATTAAATTAAACTAAATTTTTAAATGCTGATAAAAGATAGGTGTGTGGTAGGGTAGGTGTGTTATTATGGAAGGTCAAGGTCTAGAACAGGTTCATAGTATGGGGAATGTGGGAATCTGTAAGAGCTCACTGGTGTGTATTCTCTAGTTTGTCTTAGCCATGCCCTTTACTCTACTGCTACTTCCTGCACCCTTTTACATTCCTAGTTCTTATGATGATGTTTTTGCCTTTTTTATCTCCAAATAAAAATTAATTTTAAAGGCAACTTTCTAGATTTCAATGTTTATTTCTTTCCTTCCTTGATCACAATGATTATCAATCCAGAGCTCAAATTGTTCATGGAGAGCTGCTGTGCCTCCAAAATCCCATTGTGGACTCTGCAGACTGATATCATTCTATACTTAGTCCGAGGCCTTCCTAACCTTGCTACTGATTATTAACAAATACAAATTTAACTAAAAAAAGGATTAATAATAAATCCTAGAACCGTGATTTTATCAGCTTTTGTATTTGTAATGGTAGTGGAATATTACTTTAATATACTGTTTGCGGAAGAATTTTTGTACTTTACTAAATCATTAATTTTTGCTATTTCCAAAAAAAAAATTATAGATTTCACCTATAAAAAAAAGTCTTGTGAATTTTCACTATGTAAGTGTATAAATTAAATGTAAATTATATTATTATTATTATTTTATTTTTTTTTTTGTAGGTTTTCTTCCTCATTGTAATGGGTCCTTTTGCCTTTTTCAACGTTCAAAAAACCAAATATCTTCAGGTGTGCACATCAGTAACACGATGGCTTGGTGAGTATATTATAACTAAAATGTATAAAGTGTATATATTCTAAATTTACTTTTTCAGGCATAGATAATTTGTCCTTATTTTTTCATATTTTTTTGTAGTTTAAATATAAGGTTTCCAAACAGTAAAAAAAGGCAGTAATATTAATAATAAAAGAGCAGTTTGCAGAAATAATATATTTAAGGGTTTAGAAACATTTATTTGGTCGTAACAACTGCATGCTCTTGGAATGACCTTTAAAAGTGACCCTTATTTGCGGGACACTGGGTACTGGGTTCGCTAGACCATAAAAACATAATTACATCAAAATCTTTATAGTTTTATCGTACTCATTGATTTTCCGATCTAAAGATTAGATTGCACATTATTGTGAAACTTTTAGTGCTTTAGATCCATTTCTCCCTATCCATGGGTAATGCTAATCCCAGGAATATTCAACCTGTAAAATAAAAGCCTACATAAAACTTACACAGTTTTTTACGAAAATTATTTTTTCTTTTTTGTATGATAAATATTTGACCTCTGTTAGACGATTTTATCAAAGAATGGGGGTGCCTATTTAAGACTGTAATGCTACCCTTCACAGGGCTTTTTACCAATGTCCCCTGAGTCCAAAAAAGTGGTATTAAAGAAAAGTCTGTCTGTCTGTAGTCTTTGCAGTCACATGGAGCCTAAATTACTGGGTCGTTTTCGATGAAATTTGGCATACATGATCAGAAAAATCATACCCTAAGGTGAAATTTAGAAATAATTTTTAGATCTAAATTTGGTGGTGCTGCTTCCCAAAAAATTAAAATAAATCAGATTTTTTCCTGTGATATAATATTCGCGTTATTCTTGATTGTTAGTTTATCTGAAACATAACATGATCTGTCTCATACAATAGAATTGCAGTACTTATACCTTTTTAGTAAGGTGAAATTTTAATAAGTTAATTTGTGTTTTCAGCTCTTCTTGTAATGATCTCTCTTGCCATTGTAAAAGTGTCCAGAGGTGATACAGGAACATCTCCTGCTGTAGCTGTCCCTTCAGCACTTCCATCTCTTCTTGGTTCCACAGTGTACTCGTTTATGTGTCATCACTCTTTGCCATCAATGCTTTCTCCAATCAAAGATAAGCGACGTCTATCCACACTTCTAGCCCTGGATTACTTTATTATCTTGACATTCTATCTCACACTGAGCATCACTGCTGTTTTCGCATTTCCTCACATACAGGACTTGTACACATTGAATTTTGAGCCTAAACCAGGTGATCCAGCTTTCATGGAAGTTGTTGATTATTTCCTGGCTTTATTCCCTGTGTTTACATTGACAGCAACATTCCCAATCATAGCTGTCACCCTTAGAAATAATTTGCAGGTTAGTAAAATACAATCCTTTTTTTGTTTATAATTGCTATCTACTTTTGTTAAAGCTGTGGAAAGGGGATGAAGAATTAAAAAGCTTTTATGGCTGGTTAAACCCCTTGCCCCTCTCATTCTTTATAGCCATCTGTATGGGTTTGCATTAATGTTTGTTAATTTTATTAAAATTAATAAAATTTACATAATAGGTGTTCAATTTCTGATGTTATTTTGGATTAAAGGGGTTAATCGGAAGGGATTTTGAAACAGTTATTATCTTATATTCAATGCATTGATATTTTTACAAATTTTTGTTTTGAAAATTGGGATGCATATTATATTCGAGGGCGTATTTATATTTGATGAAATACTATAATATTTATAAGTTAAGTTAAATAGGTATTTAACTGAACTTTTTAACCAGTTAACTAAATAACTAGACTTAAATTTTTCAGCTTCCATTGTTGCAACAAAATGTCTAAAAAGCAAACCTGGAGTTGATTGTTAATGGATTTAATGATTATGATTATTTATTTTATTNACTTTAACACCATATTCTTTCTTTAAAGTTTTAAAGCTTTTTTTTTTTTTATTAAAAAAAAAAAAAAATACATAGGAGATAGTTCCTGCTTAATATTGCTTATTGTACCTACTGGTGCCTTGTTTTGGGTGCATCAGGTTATTAATGATGTAGCTGTAAGTGTGCCTTGATCCTTGTTTTAATTAAATAATCACAGCATAGAATAGATAATAATATATTAGTTCCAGCTAAGCATTTGGTAAAGGCCAAGAAGTATAATCCGAAATCTTACAATGGTTTATTTCATGCAGCAATGCTTTGCCTTGTGCCATTATGCTTTTAGGAACCAGATAATTGTATTATTTCTTAAATTTTAAATGATAAAAGTGATAAACTTGTGCTATCTCCTATGGTACTAATTTCCATTGATTTATCAATAAATAAGTTTATTAGATGAAAAAAAAAAACCTTAGTCAGTTTTTTCAATACTGTCAAGAAGAGTACTTAGAAAGCTGAAGAAGGAAGTGAAACATAATTTTATTTTACACTTTACTTTTGGCTTATTTTTTTCTAATTTTTGTGATTATTAATTTTTAATCTTTGTTATCAAACCTCATGTAAGTTGGTTTATGCTATAAGACTGTTCCATCTTTTCATATACGTATTAGTTTAGCTCTTGTAGATTGCTTTATGAATGCTGTAATAAGAAAGAATTAGGATTACTGCTAATTTATCACGCCAAAACACAAATTGCTAACCCATTTATAGAGTGATAAAGACGTGGTTAGCTAGTTTTTTTTATCTAAGCGTGGCCTGCAAACATGTTATTTCTTTAAGATTGTTGAATACATTTTATCAGAATTATTTATCAAATTACATATATTATAAATTACATCCAACAAAATAAAGAAATACCAAAAGTTCCCTGGTCTTAATCTAATTGTAAAATATATAACTAAATAATTACATATATTCACAATAATAACATATATTTGCATATTAAAGTGAGGAGGTCTTTTTTGCTAATATTATTTATTTAATTTGTAAAATACAGAATTTTAGCATTTTAGTTTGACATGTACAATGGTGAAAGAATAAATTTGGGGTTTTGTTTAGAAATGAAGTACTATTTATCTTATGTATTTATTTTCAGGTTGGTATCACTGGATCTTTTGCAGGCGTAGGTATTGAGTACATAATACCAGCACTATTGGTGGTTTTATCTAGAACAAGAATTCCTGAACCAATCTCTCTTTTACCAAACCAGTTCAAATCACCATTTAAGTCAGTATTACTTTAAAATAGAATTGAGTTGGAAGTGTTATTTACATATTATATATACATACATATGTTATATACATACATATTATACAACTAAGAATGCTATATAGAGTAATTAAAAACATTTTGAATTTCAGCTCCCAATCCCTAACTTAGTAGGAAGTTTTTTCTGATTTTAGGGAACTAGTATGTATATATTATGTAATTAGTATCAGCAATGTAATACCGTGTTTTTGCACACTGCAATAAGGTACTCAATTTGTGTTAATGACACCAAGGGATGTGCTAAGCAAGCACAACACTTAGGAACTGTTCCAACATTAGACATTACGTCAAAAGATGTTGGCTCGGCATTGTCATGTCCTGTATCGCTTCGTCTTTGATAAGCCCTATATCTGATCTTCTTAATCTGGAATAGGTCCAGAGTTGGGTGGGCATCGTCGGGCCCCTGATGAGTCGGACACAACTAAATTATGGAGGACATGGCATAATATCGAGCCAACATCTTTTGACGTAATGCCTAATGTTGAAACAGTTCCAATTTGCCACGCTTGTGTTGCACATCCCTTGGTGTCTCTCCTCTCATTAACACAAATTGTGTATATAATTAGTAATAGAGTAATTGATGTATTTACGAATCACTGTAACCGTAGCCTTCGAAGAAGCATAACCTAATTTTGTGATCTTCTAGCTACCGTGGATATCTGTAGATGAGGAAAACAGCTCTATATCCCTTTTAAAAATATATTAATTGTTAGAGTGCCTTTTTGTTTCAGATCTCAAGCTTGGCCTTTTGTTGTTATTGGTTGGGCTCTTCTCTCAATCGTCCTAGTTACTTTTAATATTATTAACAGCAGTATTTGACAGACAACCTCATCCCTCCGTCTGTGGACAGCCATTAGAACCTGACTTTAAACACAAATACACAACGCTCTACGCTCTATTCCGCTGTGTATATATTTTAATTTTTTTTNGGTGCTATTTAAAAAAAAAATAATTTTTCAAATAATAATGTAAATAATTTAATAAAGCTTAATTATGATAATTATATATAAATAAATGTTTGGTATTACAATATAATTTTCACTCATAACTATTATTGACTATATTTTATGCACAATGCTAAGTGTCTTAAAAATGTTGGTAGATCAGGTTGTATAAAAAAAAAATGAAATTTAAGGATTGCTTTTGATCTTCAATATGAATACAGTGTCTATCCAAGAGGATACTTTAATTTGCTTTTGACTTATTTAATTTGTATTTTTTTATATATTTTTTTTTAATTACTAACAATTGATGGGTTTGCTGAAAGAAGGAATTATCTTCTACTTTTGTTTTTAAAGTACACTTATCCTGCTTGTAGCATTATTTCACGAGTTATTTATGAAAGTCTAGTCAAAACTTAAGTTTTTGCGTTTAGTTTTCAAAGAGTCCGATCATTGATAAAAAGGGATATGTGTATCTAAAGCTTTGTACCCACCAGTAGCAAAATGTTGGCAACTGTTAGCAGTGATGTTGCTGTCTTGTATCCCATCATCATTGATAAAAAAGGATATGTGTGTCTAAAGCTTAGTACCTGGCAGCAAAACGTTGGAAACTGTTAGCAGCGATGTTGCTGTCTTGTATCCCATCATCATTGATAAAGAGGGATATGTGTATCTAAAGCTTAGTACCTGGCAGCAAAATGTTGGCAACTGTTAAGTGATGTTGCTGTCTTGTATCCCATCAATAAACAACATCAAGTGGCATTAAATCAAAGAAAAATGTTGCCTGTCGCTTGTATCCGAGTTGTTCTTGTTCCTCAAAAAAAAAGTTCGAAACATGTAAAGATACAAGTGATGCGGTGCATAAAGAACTCGCGTAGAAATGTGTTTTTATATCAGCCGTAATGCCTTAATATCTTTATTATTTTAACTTAGCTATTCTGCTAATTAGGGGGGGGGGGGGGGTTAAAAAAGTTTAATTAATTTCATGTTACAAATGTATGGTGCTATTTAAAAAAAAAAAAATTTTACAAATAATAATGTAAATAATTTAATAAAGCTTAATTATGATAATTATATATAAATAAATGTTTGGTATTACAATATAATTTTCACTCATAACTATTATTGACTATATTTTATGCACAATGCTAAGTGTCTTAAAAATGTTGGTAGATCAGGTTGTATAAAAAAAAAATGAAATTTAAGGATTGCTTTTGATCTTCAATATGAATACAGTGTCTATCCAAGAGGATACTTTAATTTGCTTTTGACTTATTTAATTTGTATTTTTTTATATATTTTTTTTTAATTACTAACAATTGATGGGTTTGCTGAAAGAAGGAATTATCTTCTACTTTTGTTTTTAAAGTACACTTATCCTGCTTGTAGCATTATTTCACGAGTTATTTATGAAAGTCTAGTCAAAACTTAAGTTTTTGCGTTTAGTTTTCAAAGAGTCCGATCATTGATAAAAAGGGATATGTGTATCTAAAGCTTTGTACCCACCAGTAGCAAAATGTTGGCAACTGTTAGCAGTGATGTTGCTGTCTTGTATCCCATCATCATTGATAAAAAAGGATATGTGTATCTACTTAGTACCTGGCAGCAAAACGTTGGAAACTGTTAGCAGCGATGTTGCTGTCTTGTATCCCATCATCATTGATAAAAAGGGATATGTGTATCTAAAGCTTAGTACCCACCTGGCAGCAAAATGTTGGCAACTGTTAAGTGATGTTGCTGTCTTGTATCCCATCAATAAACAACATCAAGTGGCATTAAATCAAAGAAAAATGTTGCCTGTCGCTTGTATCCGAGTTGTTCTTGTTCCTCAAAAAAAAGTTCGAAACATGTAAAGATATTACCAACACTTTGTATTCATACCTTAATTTATAATAGATCTGTCAACATTTACTAACCTTTTTATCTCTTGTACAAATTTTTTTGACAGAATCGTTCATATTCTTGTATAAGAATCTTCAATTTTTCATTAATATTTTGTTTATCAAGGCTATTATCTTATTTAAATTAGTGTTGTGTAATTTCAAAGTGTAAAATATTTGTAGCTTGTTAGTGTTGATANAGAATTTTTATATAATCGGCAGTATTTATATATGGCTCGCTGCGCTCGCCAATTTTATTTAGCATTTGTAGTCAATATTTATTAAATTGTTGTATTAGGCTCGCTACGCTCGCCTGTTTCTACAGTATTTTTTATATAACCGGCAGTATTTATATATTATGGCTCGCTGCGCTACTTTTTTTAAAAAAACAATATTTTTTATGCTTAGCTGTTGTAATATGAATGTGTCTTGCTTACATCTAATTTTCTATTCTTTAGTCTAGTAATTATAATTTGAGATAATTGGATGATTGGATGATATTTGAGGTGTCTTATTTTTCTTTACTATCATTTTTTTTAATATTGCTTGTAATTAAAAGTTCTCCAGATTTTTTTATTTATTATTAATTTTTATTTTACAATCTACTCCATGTTAATTATGTGATAAACATTAGGAGTGTGATTCTAAATAAAAATGGCCTCAATAAAAAAAAGGAGTTAAATATTTCTCTAAAAGAAATACTTAAGGCAGTGGACGAGTATAATTATATTTGTTTAATGTATAACTTTAAATATTGTTAAATTATAGAACTTAATTTAATATAAGACTGAAAAAAAATTGGAAGATATATTGAAAAATATTTATATTATTGTAATTATATAATTAATAAATATAATATAATTTTAAATTAATGTCTACTAATTATTGAAAAAATTATAACTATTTGTAGTTGCAGTAAATAATAATCATTGGTATCAAAGAATGTTAAAATTTTAATTTTATTGTTAGATTTATATAAATGTTCATCAATTGTCAAAGAATTTAAATTTTAACTGGAAGAATTTAAGTGTGGAAGTTTTTCAGATAGTTGCTTTCACTTAAGTGTAAGGAGTTTTGATTGATGAATAGATTTGGTACTTTATATATGCTGAGGTTATTGAATAAACAAACTTGTAAATTTCATTGTGAGAAAAATTATTATATAGTGAAGGTACAATTTTGAAATGGTTTGTGATAATGATGAACCAAATTAGTTCACGGTTCATTGTCTAACTTTTTCACCATAAGGTTTTTTTATAATCTAATACACCACAGGGGGATATCCTTCTTCGGTGTATTTAGTATTCATCACCATAATCAGTTAATGTTCATAAAATGTGATGAAAAGAAGTTAGTTGTAAATGATGGGGTCCATGTAGCACATAACCTAATTGGACTTGCTTAGGAAAAACCAGAACTAATTTGATGAATCAAAATCTTAAATACAATGTGAATAGACGTCTAACACCTATTGATTTATAAGAGGGAAGTTCATATTGAAATATTGGTTTGAATCGGTTAATTACTATAAGATGCCTTGTAATAATTACCCCTACACTGGATTTGAAACATCAACCGCTGTCCATTCTGTTTCAGAATTTGAGTTTTACTCTGTGAAGGATCTAAATTTACGAAGCTCATTCAATTTTTACGGGAAACACCGATAGATATGAGCTTTTTTATAGTAATTGACAATCAATAAATTACAAATGGGGAAAACAATTTTTAATTAGACTACCATCTAATATTTATTTGTTTGGTTTTTTAATTTGTATAAAATCTATTATTTTCCTGTTTAGATATTGTGTGTTTTATTTACTTTATTACTATTAAGGATAATTATTATTTATAGTTTTTAATTGTGAAAATTTGGCTTAACATAAATATACTTCATGTAAAATATTTATTGTAATGGGTAAGCATTGTTCACGATTCTTAGTTCACATTGTTTGAAAATGCTAAAACATAAATTATGAAAAAAAAAAAAAACAAAAATAAAAAAACTTGGTAAAAAATACCCCAATTAAATATATATGGACTTTGAAAACTGTCAATCAGAAAGTGCCTGCTTTTAGAAGATTATTCAAATAGGGTTATAACTTATAACATTAATAATAAGAATTCCAAGCAAATGGTACTGCAAGCTAATTTTAAAAGCTACTCAATTATATTATTAAAGAGGAATTCAAATGCAGTGTTTATGCATTTTATAATTTTATTTTTAATTCAAACCAATCTCGACTTATGAACGTTCAACTTACAATATAATTTTTTCTTAAATTTGAATTTTTTGAAAAATAATATTTTACTGTTATCACATGTTTGGTTAACTTAAGTTATTTATTTTGTTAATAACAAAAGTTTGAATATGGTCAGCTTTTCTTATATTTTATTCTAATACACAAAAAATGGAAATACAATTAAATAAGTTCCGGAAATGAATTTTTGAGTTTAAAATCTTACGATGATGTTTATAATTTCTAGGGTAGGTTGGGGCAAAGGTCTGCACTTTGTGGTTGAGGGCTAATTAAGAGCATTTACTTCCTTTTAATAATTTCCTAATGACCTGTGAATTTTGGCCAATAACCCATCTAACAATCCCCCATTTCCAAAAATTTCTCAACATTTTTGGGGCACCATTTTACCAAAATTATGATTTGCGGACCTTTACTTCTTTTGGTAAAATTTAATTAATAATTGAAGAAAGTGAAATAATTCATAAGAGAACCACAATATGGGTACAATATAAAGTATAGAATTAAAAAAACCTCTGATTGAGAAACCCCTTTTAATTAATGCATTTGCTTCATCCAAAGGGGTTAAAGGGGGCAAACAATCTCTCTTTCTCTTGTACATGCTGAAAATTAAAAACTAGTTCTTTTATCTAAAGTAATTAAAATAAATTAAACTTTTTATATGGGAAAGAGTCCACATTAAGACTTTGCCCCATTCAGTGCGAGGATCTTTACCCCATTTTATCAAATCATAAAAATATTGTAACCTATCGAAGGTTACTAACTACATACATAAGTAAAACAAGTGTCTATTTCTACACTGCTTTAGCACCATTTTGGTACAACTTTATCAATAATACAAAATGTTGACTTGTGATAATTATAATAAACTGCCGAAATCCTATAAAAATTAGATTTAAACATAAAAAAATAAACTTACCTCATGTTTCTTTGCAACAGTCAAGACGAAATCAAGATAACCTTACAGGAGCAAAGCCTCAACGTAAGGAATAAGTGTTGCCAGTTCCACTTCAAAAAGTAGTTTCCCTCCCTTTTTCAAAATGACATTGACCCATGCNATAAAAAAATAAACTTACCTCATGTTTCTTGGCAACAGTCAAGACAAAATCAAGATAACCTTACAGGAGCAAAGCCTCAACGTAAGGAATAAGTGTTGCCAGTTCCACTTCAAAAAGTAGTTTCCCTCCCTTTTTCAAAATGACATTGACCCATGCGGACTTTTGCCCCCACCTACCCTATATATACATATATATTTTTTAAATTTGGACACATTTTTAATTAAAAAATGTAAATAAATTTGTTTTTAATTGTATACATTTTAATTGAATATAGAGGATTCCTTATTTATGGAAAGCCAATTTTGCTCTTGAAAAAGTAAAAGTAGATAATTGATAATTCCATCTAAGGTAATTGTATTATTTTACCGTTGTATTATTTTACGTAGTTACTTACATTAATTATTAAATTTATAAAACTTTCCAATTCTGAATGTAAAGACAATAATATTTATTTATATTCTAATTTAATTTTAATAAGTCGAATTCACAAAAAAAACTTCAGGTTATTAAATGTTAAATAAATAAATTTTATGATGTATAATAAATTTAAAAAAAAAGAAATTCCATTTATTAAAATTATTTGTATAATTAGGCTATTGTAAAACCCACAAAATTAGGACTTTGATACATTCCAGAATTTTATCATTGTTTTGGATTTAAATTAATTTATTGCTAAAAATTAAAATTGTGTAATATTGGTAATATGAAAAAAAGATAGGTACATATATAATTATAATTTTTAGAATGATTTATTTTTTTATTACATTGATTTTAATTAAATTTTAACGAATACTATTGGTTTTATATATTTTTTTCCTATTAAATATATTTTTTAATCAAGATAAGTTGTTTTAAAATTAATACTACACTTCCTTTTGTGCCAAAAATTAAGTTCCACTCGTGTAAACGCAGGGTTGGCACCCGGGTGGGAATATTAAAAAACCCACCAACAATCATTTTTCATTTTACCCGGGTAAAATGAAAAAAACCCATCTTAATTTCCCCGGTTTTTTTTTTTTTTTTTAAAAATATGATATGTATATTGAAAAATCGGGTACGGAATACCTCAGAACTTTTCCTCACTTTGGAGGCCACTAAAGTATCCTCCAAGGAGACCCTAGAGGAATCAGTAGGAGATCCTAGACTAGAGGAAGCAGCAATGGGCATGGACAATACTTGAATGGGTGACCGTTTTGAACTAACTGATTTTCTTATTATTATTATTTTT
>KZ651151.1:591913-617290 GCA_001010745.2 Gerris buenoi | reverse complement strand
AATTTTTGTTGACTCAACAAACTACCCAGTTTAACATGGTCAACACCGCCAAGAAGGCGGAAAAATTGATTTTCCGGGCTGCAAAACTACAGGTAAGGACAGATCTGCCAAGTTTCAACTCTCTATAGGTTAAATACCTTGGGTGCTACAATGATAACTGATAACACACACACATACAAACAGGCGTCATGCTGGAAACCACTCAGGAGGTCTTACAAACACCTAAAACGAATAATTCCTTTAAAATCTCGAGAAAATAAAAAAAATCAGTTCGAGACAACTCAGCCAAACTTTCTCATATACGAGTTCATAATTAGTTTTGTATGTACATTTAATTATTATTATACATTTCATTAAAATATACCATAAAAATAACTTCTCCCGGGCGGGGAATCGACCCGGGCTCTCTCCGTCCGCGTTTTAAACAATTTTCTCCGGAACTAGATTTTTCCCAGGAAAACGGCTTATATCATTAGATTCGTAACTACGGGAGACATACAGAGAAAAATAGACCCCCGCACTGCGACTCGAACCACAGGACCTCTGTTTACCGTACAGGTGCTCTTACCAGATTCGTATTAAAATGGACTACATTTGAGAATTTTTTAATCAAAATCGTCGGAACCGTTCAAGAAATAATTTTTTTTTCGTGTTTTTTCAGAGTTTTTGAGGGGTAGCACCCTCAAATTTGGAGCTAAAATTCATTTCTCGATTTCGCCTCGGGGTATGATTTTTCTGAACATGTATGCCAAATTTCATCAAAATCGGCCTGATAGTTTAGGCTCCAGGCGTCTNACCATTAGCACCCTATTTTTCTAAAATAATAGTCTTTACCTATGACTCATGATTTATCTATTTTTTTCAATAAAAAATACATATTTATCACTATAGTGTCAATATGTGTGTGTGTATATATTTATCACTATTTATCTCAATAGTTATCTATTGAGCAATTATGAACATACCAGACATCTTTAAGATAGCCATCATTTTTACGATATGGTAAGATTATTGATACATTGATATCCCCTCGACCTAATGCTTTCAGGTATTGTCCATTACCTATCTGGACAAGTTCAGGAGTTTCAAACTGTTCCCAGGTGCTAAACCAATCTCTTCTTCTTGAATAATGATTAGAAGCTCCCGAGTCTGCAATAAATGCAGTGCTGCTATCAACTCTTCCTGATCCTATAAATGCAGTTAATTATTCCAACTATGCTCAGTGGAAGCGTGCTGGGCCCATAACCACTTGAGAGTAATACGCAAAGCGGAATGTCTTCAGAACAAAAACTATAATCATGTAAAAGAACAAAGATCAATATTAACATTAAAAAACTTTGTGTGACAACCGACTGACATTGTCACGTCACAACAAATACATTGTCTATGCATCTGTCCTCCTTGGTCGGTTCATACACTGCTTGTTCTAAGCCAAACACCTGTAACATATTTACTATTTTTACCGCACATGGTTCTGGTGTCAAAAAGTCTGCGTTAAAAAATCTCCTGCCAGAATTACTTTCTGGTTTGTTTTCATATTGTTCTGCAAGAACTCGTCCATTCTGTTTAAGAATATGTCTAAGTCTCCCCTCGGTGTTCTATATACCACTATTACTATTATCTTGAGTGTTTTCAATTATTTCTATTGCAGAGATTTCAAAATGTTCATCTGTAGCTATTCTTTTAGTGGGGATTTTTTTACAATTTATATTTTCTTTCACTATTATTGATGTTCCCCCCTTTTTTAATCTTTTCCTGAAATGCCCTGTTATTAATTTGTAACCCGTTAGTAGGTATAGGTTTTCTTCTTCCTTCTCTAGCCAGTGCTCGGCAAATAAAATAATTTTTATATCTCTTTCGTCTTCAATTATTTCTAACTCATTTAGCTTATTTCTGATGCTCTGTATATTCTGGTGAAAGAGCACTACATTTTTATCTTTCTTAATCCTCTTCTTTGTTGTATAATTGCACTTGTAACATTTATCTGATACCCTTGCTTCCTTTATTACTTTTTGAAATTTGTCGGCCTCGTTTTGAATAAAAAATACCTAACCCTTATATTTCTTGGCCAGAAATTTGATTCTAGTAACTCTTCTTTTACCTCATAAGGCGCTTTTATTTTAAAGCATGGCAAGTTACTTTTGCTCTCAAGTTGTTGGCCTTCGAAATAACAGTTAGGGAGTTTTTCTGTTAAGTAGTCTATTAAATTTTCTATGGTTGTGTCTTCTCTAGTTCTACTAACATAAATCCATGCATTTCTTGGAGCTCTCGGGAGTTGATTATTTTCTTCCTTTCCTGTTCCATAGATGTTTCCTTTCATGTTGTCAGAAATATCTATTTTTTCATTGTGGGGCTTGTTTTGCCAATTTTTATTTATTTTATTTTCTGCAGAGTTTTCGTTTTTTCCAACTCTGTTTGCATAGCTATTTAGTTTATTTCCTTTTTCAACTGAAATGTTACCAGTGTTGTCCTTTTTTGTTTCCACTTGCCTAATTGTATCTTCATTTCGGGGTTGCTGGCCCCCTTCGTCTTGTTTATTTACTTTCTAGTTTATTTCATATTGTTTTCCTTATGGTGCTGCTCTTACAAAACTCAAATGCTGCAAGGCACTATTACTAGTGGTTCTGTGAACATGAGACCTCGTTTCCATAAAAAACACATGTAAATAGTTTTTAATGAATTTTCATGCAAAATTTGGAAAAAATCCAATGGTCAACAAATTGGGTATACAAAGACAAAAAACTACAATATTAATTTAAATCAAATTATAATTACTATTTACAAAGGGATATTGTCTGTCTTCCTTTTTAAATAGTAATTATAATTTGATTTAAATTAAAATGTAAACTTTCCGTAGTATGAATACTACCAAAAACTTAAAAATTGAAAGCAATATTATAAAAATATCACTTCATCTCCATATTGTTTTATGCTCTGATGATGCTAATAAATTTTGTGAAATAATATCAAAAACTGTGTTTTATTGGAAAAAAATCTTACTAACATAACCCTCTCAGTATAAACATTAGAGTAAGAGCTAAATTAAGAATAAATTGTGAAACTTAAGATTAACCAAAAAATTTTAATTAACCTTGTTTTATGCTGAGGCCAGCGAAAGCATTTTACAGTTAAACAACAGGTTCTTCACTTGAACACCAAATAATCACAAGTTCAAGACATGTATAAACACAAAAACGTTATGGGAAGAGCATGAGACACAAATCAGTAAAAATAAATAAATATTAGTTCCACTTTTTGAAAAAGAGATACAGCGGCAAAACTATGACAAAACCTCCACTTCTGGTAGTTGGACAGGGCTACCTATTTCCATTGAAAAAGCCAATGGCTGTGCAGCTTACTTCAACCAAAAGGTTGAACCTGAAAAAGGTTACCCCTGTTGTAGACTACACTATTGGCAATTTATTTTATAATATATTAGCAAAACAAATTGGTGATGATTGTGTAAGCCATTGTTGCATCATCCTAAACGTTGGTAGGGATCATCGGGACATAAGGCTTATCCTGGTCTTGTGGTTAGAGAGTAGATGGGGGATGTCCAACCCTCGAAGCCTACAAACTTTGATAATACATATATAGTTAAATAAAGGCTCATATTTTGTTACTTTGAGTAATTTGTTTTTTTAATAAGAATAAAATAGAACTTAAGCCTATATGGAAAAAAAAAGAAAATGGATTGGGGATTGCTTGGCTTCTATTAGATGGGGTCGTGGATCACTTTAAGCTTCTATAAAGTGGGGCTGTGAACTGAAGAAGGTAGAAAGACCTCTGTTACAAGGATACATACAAACAAAAACCAAAAAAAAAAAATTGTTTTAAAAATTATAATATTACTATTATAAAAACAATAAATAAATCCATAATACAAAAAGAAAGAAAGAATAAATAAAAAAAAGAGTATTAAAAAATATAATACAATAAAAAATGGTTAACAGTCAAAGTTACTTAAAAAGTACTAATACAGTTTCTATTTTCAATGGGCATAAAAAAATTGATTCAGAAATTTCAATAAACACCTAACTCATTAAATTCTATTTAAGAGTTAAGAATAAAATAATAGTACATAATGTTCCTTTAATCATAAAGTATTAATTAACATAAATAAATAATATGATAACAAATACTGAAAAGAATATTTGTCAAGTAAAAACTTGACTTTATTTTTAGCAAAATACACAATTTCTCAGAAAGAAAAATAATACCGTTATATATAAATAATCATTGAAGGAACATAGATCAGAGATAACATATTGGATTATCATATAAATTCAGTAAATAGTGATTTTTTTATTGATACCTATCTTACCGATAAAAATTGAATGAACATTCTGAAACAGAGAGTGATGAAGGAATAGCTAATTTTAAGGGTTGTACATTTCTTATCAACATTGGCCTCTAAATCTAATTATAATGTCGACCTCTTCCATTTAACCAAGTATCATTAATCTCTAAAGGAAGATAAGATCTCTTGTAGCTCACCCTTGAATCCTCGGATAAAGTAGTTTGAAAAAAAAAGAAAAAAAATTGGAGGCTTACACCCGAGACATAGACCTCAGAGTGGGTCCTTAAAGTACAATTAGAGTAAGACGAAAAACGTACAGCATATTTTATAATTTTTACCTCTATATTTATATTCATCAAGAATTTAAGTGAGGCATATTTGAAAATATCTTTAGATAATTAAATTTATGAAAAAAATAAATGAATGCCTAAGTACGAAAGTTTGGATTTTGCAGAAATTTACTTCATAGCGTATATGTATAAATAGATTTCAATTGATTTAAATTTGTTGTTTAATATTAACCAGGTTAATGTGTTTTGACAATTTACATCTTGCTGGCCATTACATTTCATTCAGTAAAACGTGTCTAATATTTTTTGATAAAACATTATGACTGGTTACATAAACCAATGCGTGGTTTGTGACCTCCGGAAACAGCAAGGACTTACTGAATTCAATTAAATTCATACAAATATTTGGGTGGTGTAATGGCAATAAAGTTTTTTTGTTGTGGTATCTTATAAAAGACAGGAGTTTTGAACCTCCTATATAACCCCACGTGATATTGTTTTTAAATTGAATGTACGGCAAAAAACATGACTTAACTACAACTGGTTCTAAGGGTTCTGTTCAAAGACAAACATTATTGAAATTAAAATATAGAGGCCAATTTAGTACGAAAAAACACTAAAACCTAACAGAAGACTAGCGATTCCTCTGCCCACTCCTTCATAGCTCTCAGAAAATTCTAACACCCAAGGAAAATAATATATAGTTCTCATGGCTAGTCAACACTAAAGAAGTTACACAGATGTGGCGTGGGGGTCATAGGATTGACATCATTAGGGAACTCAGTTCTTTCTATTTCTTCGTTTCATGGCAGCTGTGCAGTGAGGACAGTACCACTTGCCTTTAGGTTTCTCTGAGATACCAACACAAGGGTAGTGATACCACTCGTAAGGGCACTGCAACAAAATACAAAATAAAATTAATTGATTCAAAGGGTAGATAAAGAGTAAGAGGGGATAAAGGTGACGTAATCCCCCTGTATCACAAATGACGACAAAAGAATTGTGGATTTAGCAGACCTCATATGGTGGAATGCTGTCTTGTTTTATTTGCACAGTGAGTATTGGTCACAAGAGAGAAAAATAATGAAACAAGTAAAGCGTGCTTCACGTAAGTACGTGAGGCGATAATCGCCGGTTTCTGTACGATTAAGTTAAAATTATTAAACTTTTTTTAATGGCCAGCCATATTGGCTGCCATCTTAAAAATATTAAGTGTGAAATTTTAATAGATGCATATTCTTTTTCTACACTTTAAGACCTTTAATTTGATGTATAACTTGTCATGGTGACTAAAAATATTTTTTTAGTCACCCGCCATATAGGTTGCCATGTTGAAAATATTATGTGTTAAAAATCGAAAAAGTGTCCAGTTGTAACAAATGCCGTGATCCACCTGTGTGCCGAATTTCATGCTCCTAGCTAATGTAGTTTATGAATTCAAACAAGCAACGGACAGACAGAGCTGTTATACAAGGTTTCTTTTAGTACTTTGTACAGAAACCTAAAAATTACAGAAGTAAGTTTATTATCTTGTTTACACTCAATAAATATGTAAATCATCCCTGTAGAATATTTTTTTAAAACAAATAAGCAAGAAATAGAAATATTACTTATATAAAAGAAATCATGCTTTAAGTTACTTACATTTTTATTGTCGCAGGCAACCATCATTCCATAGGCCACTTCATTGCAGATACAATACCTAGCCTCATTAGGATCCACCTGTTCAGCTGATCTGTCTACAGGTGTGTCTGGTGAGGGAAGGGAGGCAGGAGATGCTGCACCCATTAGAGACAGGTTACTCTTACGAGCTGCACTGCTCCCGCTACTACTTCCACTTAAACTTGACCTGAAACAGACCAAAAAAGATGTTAAAACTAGACAGCATTTTAATAACTTTATCTACTCAAGGAGTAGTAAAATAGGAATATAGATGGCATCTAAAATCCTTCACGATTCAAGAACGCAGGAGAGAATGTAGGTGTAAAGGCCGCTAATGTGTAATGTAATGTAACTTTTACAATTTGATCCAAAATAAAAATGTTTACCATATATTATTATAATAATAAAATTACACTTAACTCTACACTCAGGAAAAGAAAAAACTATAAATAGAGTTATACAGGGTGGGGCAAAAGATATGTATCAGTTTTAAAGATATGTAGAAAAAAAACTATTTAACTCACAGAAATAAGGTTTATATTGTAAGATTCAGTAGATAAAATAGTTTTTTACATTAAGTTTTGAAGATGACGTCATGAAGATGGCGCCCGTCAGCCGCAATAAATTCAGTTTCGAGGCCCACTTCCACCTTTGTGAAACTGTTAATAAACAGAATTTTCGCTATTGCGTGCTAACCAGATTTGAGTGTATGTGGTTTTATTCTTTGTGGATACCTAAAGGAAAAAGATTAATGATATGTCAGTTATTTTATTTATTGATTTGTCATTTTGTCAAATGAGTTAATTATTATANGAAGAAAAATTAGAAACAATCTTAGTACAGCTTAGAAATGCACCCTCAGCAAGCACGGGAGAAACGCCCTATAGTAGAATGTTCGGAAGAGAAGTAAGAACTATCTTAAGTTTAATGAGACCGGAACAGAAAGTAATAAATACGGAGAAGGAAAAAAAAGAGGGAAATCGTAAGTTTGAGATAGGAGATAGAGTCCAGGTTAGAGAGTACGGGAAAACAAAGAAATGGTCATTTGGAATAGCTGTTGGAAAAATTGGAACAGTTATGTATACGGTAAAGAAAGATAATGAGGAGTTGTGTAAGAAACATGTGGACCAGATAAGACCCACCATACTTGGGGGGGAGATCTGATATGTCAGTTATTTTATTTATTGATTTGTCATTTTGTCAAATGAGTTAATTATTATAAAATGGTTTAAGAATTATTGTTTCATTAAATATATTACATTGAAAAGACTTTTCAATTAAAAAAATCGTCCACACATCCTAGAAGAGCTCAAAGAAAGAATAAGGGAGGAAGTTATGGCTATACCCATCCCAATGTGCCGTAGAGCGGTTAAAAACTTTCGGAATCGTCTTCAAGAATGTATCACGGCTGACGGGCGCCATCTTCATGACGTCATCTTCAAAACTTAATGTAAAAAACTATTTTATCTACTGAATCGAACAATATAAACCTCATTTCTGTAAGTGAAATAGGTTTTTTTCTACTTCTCTTTGAAACCAATACATATCTTTTGCCCCACCCTGTACTTGAAGAACTTTGCAAAGAAAGTTAGTCAAAAATAAATATAAGCACTTACGAAGCTTTATGTTTCTTATGACTGTCCTGTATGGCTGCTATTGCAGTCTGAGCAGCTCCTGCTATCTCCTTGCTGATTTCCTGTGCAGAACCTGCTCCACCAGGCCCACTTCCTACCACACCTACACCTCCAATAGCTTCATAGGATGCTTTCAGACTTGCTGTGCGCCTACCCTGCTGCATCTGTAATAATAATAAAGTTAGGTGTGTCAAGCACTTTGCTAATCCTACATCCTACAACATTCATAAAATAAGTCATGGAAATGTTTAAATTTTAAGCTTTTTCTACAGAGTGTATAGCAGAAGAGACTAGAGTTATTATTCACCAAAAAATAAAACTTATTTATTCCGCTAAATTGTTTAGTTTATAAATAAAACCATACCTGTTGAGTTGCTGCAATAGCTTGTGATGCAGCTGCTGCTATAGCTGTTCTACCAGCCTGTCCCATATGACTAAGGCCATAGTTAGTAGGTGCCTGATTACTAGCTACATTGGAAGACGAACTACCTCCTACCACGTCCAGAGGTCGCCCTTGTTTAGGAACAACTACCATTCCACTACTACTACTACCTCCGCTATTTTCTTGCCTTTTCTCTCCTGCAAAATAAATAAAAAAATCCCAATAAACAAATATATTTGTACCATTTATATAAAAAGATATTATGAAGCCCAGGCACAGAAGATAATAACATCCGAAATCACTTTCAAATTAAATCTGCAGACTAAATGTAATAAACTATTTTAGATGTAGACTTAAATATATTATCACTCTACATTTTAAGTGTACCTGTAAAGAAAGTACACATAGAGGGGAGGGCCAAAGAGAAAATAAGATGTGTCTTTGAAAAGGTAAGATAAGAATGTTGAAAAGTCAAAATTATTTTAATAAAATATAATTAAGTGATTTAAAACTGAACTAATTCCTCTCTCACTGCAGGAAAAAAATAAGTATTTCCAAATGTATGAGGACATCCTCCTTTTTCATTCAAATTCTATTTCATATAATGTTTCCATTCTACTTTTAATATTTTTAGAAGTGTTTATTTAAAATTGACAGTATAACTCATAAAAACAACGGACCCTTTTATAATGGACGACGCTAATAACAATAACAGACAGGTAAAAACATTAGACAACAACAAAATAAAGGTAGCTCATTTGTATCTGGTTGTATCATGAACACTTAAGCAAACAAATCCAGCAGAAAATAGATTTATTTTAAACCAATAAATATAATCAACATGAACTAGTACCTTCCCTAAAGATTAATGCAGTGTATACAGTATACATTTACATAATTTTAATCAAACCTATGTTCAAGGCTGTTTTTTTTTTTTTTTTTTTTTTTTTTTTTTTTTTTTTTTTTTTTTTTTTTTTTTTTTTTTTTNATATCAAGTGGTGTTTGATAATGAATATGTCAAACTTATATGACAGATTATTAATTTATCAATTTGTTTGTTTAACAGCTAAAATTATTGAGGTAAATTTATCCATTGAAAGTTAACATAAATAACACGCATTTTACATTGAACATAAAAATAAATATTGTATTGTTTAATGTATCATTTAAGCTACCTAAAAATTATTTTTGTTTTCAGCATATACTGTTTTTGTGGTTAAGATTGCTATTAAAAAATAACAGTTTTTTTTTTTTTTTTTTTTTTTTTTTAAATATATATTTATGTCTTTGAATTATGTACTTGTACATGTTTCAAATTACTATTTGAAAGAATTATTTGTTAAAAAACCGGACATTCATTATACATTCAACCTTTCACCCCTGATAGTTCTTCATAATAAGGTTCTACTGTATTTTATTTTTTTTATTATGAAGCCAGTTTTTTTTTGTGTTGTTTCTAAATATGTTTTGCATATAATTAGGCAAAAAACCATTGTATAATTCCCCGGTGTTAGAAATAAATCCTAAGCACAAATAATATTCCTGTGAATATTAACAGCACTTTCTTTTAAACGTGTTTTGTAAGGAGTTCTCTAGCCAAAAAAAGTAAATATTAATATAAAATAAATTATTTATTTTAACTAAAGCAAAGATGTAACTCACCGTAATAACTTCTCTGAGGAGGTAAACTGTATCTATTCTCTTTTTGTGATATACTGTTTGTAGCCGGGAGTTCTTTCTCAGTTGATCCTAAAAAATTAAAGAAATACATTATTTTTTTTGTTTGTGACTGACTCTAAGTTCATTTTTGTTTTGTAAAATTTTAAGTGTTCTGGCAGCTTCCCAATGTAGGTAAGCTAATCCAGGGTATAGGGATTTGTTCTATTGGTTCTAAGTTGGTTATTATATTTATTGCTAATTTTTCTTGTTTTTTATTTATAATTTTGTCTATCATTCTTGTGTTGTCTCCATTATTTGTAGCTATTGTCTTTATAGTACAGATTTCGTATTGTAGGTCTGTATCATCCTTGGGAGCTGTAAGTGCTTGGTAAATCATTTTATGGAAAGCAGCCATTTTATGCTTTTATAAAGGGTGTTTGATCGGTTGTGGATTATCATAAATGTGTAGGTGGTTTTTCTATAAATTTTTAAGTTAAATTGTAATTTAAACTTCCAAAGAGTTTGTATTAACTAGTTGTCAACTAATCTTTTATATCAGCATTTAATAATATCATAAGTAAGAGGAAATATAGTAACGTTAACTGACTTTTTTCAAGTATTTCAGTGATGCCCATGTTGTCTGCTTCAAGCTCCATTTTAAATTTGTGTAACTCTTGATCCAAGCGCCGGTAATATTTCCCAACAAGGTCAGACATATTATTTGCTATTGCTATTTTCTCATCTGCAATAGAACAAACAAAATATATTTTCAAATATACAAATATACACAATAATTTTCATACATACTAAATAATCAGACGGGATTTTAGTCAAACAATAAACATTTAAGAGCTTAGAAGCTTTGATGATTGAATGTAATGTCAACAGTTATAGTATTTAACATTTGATATATTTTAAGTGGATACAAAATTATAACATAGGCAAATAATTAAGCCATAAAATAAGAAACTATATTATTGTAAAACTATCACTGACTTTAATTTTATAATTTATAATCCTAAAAAAAGATACAACTTCTACCAAATTGCTTTTCATAGCCAAAATACTATCCAGTCCAATATGCAAGTAGCCAAACAAATAAACACTTTTAGACGATTGACGAGATTCTAGAGGTTAGGTAGAAAGTAATCCAAGATCTAGGGATTAGGAACTTTTGTTGAAATAATAAAAAAATCTCAAAAGGAAGAAACAAGTAAATTAGGACAAAATTTCCAGTATATCCAATAAAAATTCCAACAGAAAAGTTAAAGAATTACCAGCGTCTTCTAAACTCCTATAATATTCTTTTTTAATAGATTCAAATTCAGCATCTTGATCAGAAGTCTTCATTTTCTTGGCATTAGAGAAAAATACATTGACCCTTTTATCCAGGTTTTCCATGTTATCTGAAAAAAGCATTTATGAATTTTTAAATGGTACATAAGTACAGGAGAATCTTGTAATCCGAAATTCACACTTATCTCAGCCCGTTTCTCAAATAAAGTGTCTTGCTGTTATTACAATATAATCTGCATAAGCCAAAAATACATAGATTGATTGATTGATTTACACATTAGACACAATATTGTCCTAGTTGTCCACCTTATTAATCACGTAGTGTGGTACTGGTTATAGATGACAGCTGATTCAGCTTCTCCTTGTCTGACAGCAAAAACTATTTGAAAAGTTTCACTTACTTCGCTTAATATATTTAACTTATTTATAAGTATTATCCTTTAGTAAATAACTAAGATAAAATAAGTATAAAATAGGATGTTGACATAAAACACATACTTTGTACTTGCATATCTAGTTCACGCATTTCCGAAAACCTGTCCCTTAACTCCTGCGGCAAATGCTCAATCACTAAGAAAAAANACTAATCTTCCCCTCTCTTCCTTCACTATAGTGAGTGTGAATGTGAGGAGTCCGGTATAGCTCCGGTTAACACAATGGACATGCACAAATCTTCTTGTCTCTCTTCGCTCCTACTCAGATTAAATGGGAATTTTAAGTTGCTGAGCTGACAGACTGTTCATCTCGTTGTCCATCTAGACTGGGGTCGCCCCTGTCTTTGCTTAGACAATCTACTTTTCCACATTCTTTGGGGGGGATCTTCATCTCAGGCATTCACTTTACAAGGGCCGACCATCTTATTCTCTAAGATTTTATAAATTGTATGTTGTCTTGTCCGTTATTGAATTGTCTCCAGCATATTCTGTAGTTTACAACTGTCCTTTCATGTGTTTTGTATATTGCCAGTTATGTGTTTTTCTCTATTATGCGGCTTCTAAAAAGCTTGCTTGAATTTTTAGATCATTAGTTTTGGCTTATCCAGTGGCCTTATAGTGTGTAGGGTCTCTCCAATTAAAAAAAAAAAAAAAAAAAAATTAGTTTTTATAGTAATGTAGAAAAGTAGCCCCCATACAGATACACACACTGCGGCGTGGTGGAAAAATAAATGTGAAATAAATAAGATTTATTAAAGTTAATTTCAATACATGGATATTGAAAATTATTCATTTGTTTTCATTTATAATAATTAATTTCTAATCAATTAAAATTATTTAGTCAAATGCATGTGACGTTTTTATAAAAATGTTACATGGAAATAGTTTTTTTATTTAAAAATGTATAAGACTAGTGAAGAAGGATTTATTTGTTTTTGAGAAATATTAATTTCCGTCTACAAGCATTAGCCACAATGGTTCCAGCAGCACCATAGCTGTTCAGTAAACCTTTTATTGAAATGAGGCATTCATATTTTTAAAAATGACCAACATTTCCTAAGTAAGTGTTTTTCTTCCTAATTTATTTGTTGACTGTTTTTAGCCACAAAAAGCGCATTACATACTTACTATAATAATTACCTCAACTTTACACACACTTACAAAATCTTGAAGTATAGTTATATATAATAGACAAGTTTTGCACTGGCATTGAATTACGTTTGAATTATTGGGTTAGAAAAAAGTCACTCTTTTAAGTTTAGTTTTTATTGTAGTTGTGTAGAAAAGTAGCCCCCATACAGATACACACACTGCGGCGTGGTGGACAAATTAAAACTAAATACACCAAACTAAAGAAAACGCTCCAGGGCAACAACTTGTCTATTCTATATAACTTTACCTTAAACCAAAGAGACAGAATCACCCAAACAAATAACCATCAGAACTTAACATTAATTATGAAACGGGTGAGAGCAAAAAAGTGAAAGCACAAGCATTAGCACTCTTTAACTATTAGTGTTAGAGGGTCAACCAATTTTCTAATGAATTGGTTGGTAGATATCATAGTGAATTTCAGCGGTGTAGTTACTGATTACCATTGTATTGTAAACAAAAAATACAATTGGCCTAAACTTAGTAGCTTTCTTGTCAACTATAACCATCCAATAGGACAATAACTTATATTATTCCATCGCATTAGTAGTTAATCTGATTCATCGCTAACAAATGTCAAGCCTTTAATCATAGCTTTATCTGGAATTTAGTCTTCAGTTGAATACTCCTGCACTTCCTCTTTATTCTAGAGCACACCAAACTGGAATTTGACAAATAGACAAGAAGGAAAGAATTATGAAAATACTTACTTTCAATATAATCTTCCAGGTACAACATTTTGGTTTAGTTACTTAGTAAAACTATATAAATTATAAATTATTTCCTAAAATTCTTTTAACTATAAATTGCTTCAGACTTCACAAGAATAACAATAACATAACCTGATTGCAATTCTTCTTCTTTTTCTTTACACAAACGATGTCAACGAGGAATCAGTTTAACTTTTCTGAATTTAAAAGTAATTTTAAACTAAAAGAAGTTTAAATATTATAATTTATCAAAATTACAAAGCAATATATTTATTTTAGAACAAATTGATGCAAAATTAAGAACCTCCCAGGCACTGTTAGCGAGTTTATTTCTTCGAATACACACGTAACGAAAGAAATAAAAATGGTTATGAAATTTCAGTTCTTTGATGTTTTATTATATTTTTTATTGAATAATATAACTATAAATATTTCAGTTTATTCCTTTAAATTAAAATTTGAAGAATGGTTTGGGCGGATACGCAGGTCTATTTTTATATTTTTTTCGTTACACGTAAACAGTTGGTAACAACCTTCTAGTGGAAAGTGGAAACGTCAACACTGAATATACCTATGAATCATCCTTCATGTTTTGTTCCTTTTCAGAACTTTAATCACCCTTTCCCTCATTTAATGTTCCTATTCGGGTCGGGTGGCTCCTCTTTTGATTCGGATAAGTGTAAAAGAAAACTCGCCGGTATTCCCGTCTCGTTTTAAATTAATTTAATCCCGCGGCTATTTTTATCCACCGTGTAATGCCGATATCGTAATCAGTGCCGGAAGTGTTTTTTTCTTTTTTAGGCCCGAAAGGAAGTTTACCTCATAATGGATTTGGCTCAGAAATTTTCGGATTTTTTCTGGTCGCCGAGTGTGTGGTTACCTCCTAATGTCACATGGGCGGAATTACAACCCAACGACAAAGTCAGATACACGGAATCTACAGACCTGTATCTGCCTTTGCCCATGGCGTTCGTCATGCTGTTCATTAGATTTATTCTTGAGAGGTAAATATGAAAGTGTGTGTTGGTAGAGACAGACACGCAATTTTAATTGAGCCCTTGTGTTTTGACTACTCGGAGCGGCCGCCTCGAATTATCTTCTAATCAGGGCGCCCGTATATAATTAGAAACACGCCCTCGTGTCTAATGCTCGACCATGTTTCAGGTTTTGCTATTCGCCGTTTGGCGTCTATCTCGGTATAAAAACATCTAAGCCGAAAAGGGCGCCTCACAATGAGACTCTGGAGAAAGCTTACAAATTGAATAACAAGATGAAGTATAAAGAAGTAATAACTACTGCCAAGCAGCTAGAAATGTCTGAGAGACAGATAGAGAGGTGGCTGAGACTTCGTAGATCCCAGGAAAAACCTTCCACTCTCACCAAGTTCTGTGAAAATAGGTTTGTTTTCTTCCTACCTTCATGACAAATGTTCTTCTATCTGCCGTAGAATTGCATGATGAGTGTAAATCTCATATTTTCCTTAGGGTCCAGATATTCTATGGCTAACTATGCTATAAAAAGTAGTTATTAAAAATACTAGTTCTATGAATGTACTTAGTTGACGTTACAGTCATGTATGTATTCTAGATTAGTTGTTAAATTGAGCTCTAAACCTCCTGAATGCATAATCCTTGATGTTTACCTATCCTTTGTAAAAAGGTAAACAATCATTTTTTATACTTCATGTAAACAGTAAAAGTATGGTGAATACCATTGAAATAATTCGTTTTGAGTTTGTATAAATCCCCAGTCAATAACTTATATTGGGTTGACTTCCCATTCCAAAAAATATATTGTACTTCATGAGAGAATTATGTCGTCATAGTCTATTCATACCACATTAAGGAAATTAAAATTAGCAAGACACAGCTTTAACTGCTATCTGATTGTTATCACTACAGACTACAGACTGAATACTTGGTGCTCTCCGTAAAATTATCCACAAAAAAGTAAAATTTATTTGATAACAAATTAAATGATCAATAATTTGGACTATTGTGAATCTAGTTATCCTTCATTAATTTCTACTAATATGAGTATCATTTTGATGTCGCTGTTTTTTTTAGTTGTGGTATAAACCACAAATAATGTTATTACAGTAGAGTCTCCCTGATCCGGATGTGATGAGACCTGGATTATACTACAAAATGATCGTAAAACAAGTTTTAGTTATATGTTAACATAAGTTCACTTTTTAAACCTACAAACTGAATAATTTCTCGAGTTATTACTGTAAGCATGCAATTATCTACACATCCAGTCCAGCAAGGTCTGGATTATTATGTTTCAATTTTGCTGGTTATTTAACTTCAATCTTGCGGGTAAAAGCAAACTATAGAGCCTAGTATGGATGTTGGTTCTAAGTCCATTTGCATATAACCATGACCTCTACTAAGTCCATTCAATAATGATACTAGAAAATAAATAAATACACGTTAGTCCAAGGATTGGATGTATGTAAGAGTGATCATCTAACACGACAATTTTTTTTTTTTTTAAATAAAAGTAAATAATTATAAAACAATATTTTTAATCATAAAACCTAATTGATAAAACCCTGGCTTGGACCAATTTATCAGCAGGTAAATTAATTTGATGTATGTAATCATGTATATATTTATATGATTTGGTAATACATGGATCTATCTAACTATCTTTCTAAGGATATGGAATTTGAACTTTTGACCTTATGTTATCAAATGTAATAAAAACATATCCAACTTTTAAAATCCACTTATTAAATATGTAGTAAATAAATCAGTTGTATAATTACTTATACATTTAATTGTTAATTTATGTGATATATCCCAAGAATATTTATGTAAACCTAGTACATCAACGTTGTCTATTTATTGATTACTCAATCTTAACATTAATAGTGTATAGTGTAAAATGTTGTATTATTAGCGCTAGTAATCTTTAAAGCTTTTAAGGATGATATGAGCATAAACTTCAGTTTAGGTGGATGGGCTGGGCCAAATGAGATTTAATAATCAAATTAGTACTCTTAATTAATAACAATCTAACATTGAATTTATTACTGAAATTTTCACTAGTTTATGTTTCAAATACTTGATTTGATTCAAGTGCTTATGCTCAGTGAATATTTATAAAATAGCTATATTACAGTTTCTTCTTGATAAGCTGGCTCCAAGAGAACTATTATGACATTTTCTTTGTAGGTATTTTTCCTATGTGTTATATAATAGTATTGTCAGTTGTAGAATAAAAGTTAAATGTAAAAAAAACTAGATCACTCTATGATTACCTTACCAAGTTACATTCTAATTACTATTCCAATTGAAATTAAAAGTAAATGGTTGTTTTATATACATGATAAATGAGAAAACTGTTAAGATCATATTAGTCCGGACTTAAGTAAATGTTCATCTACTGACATTATATAGACAGTACTAAGATATTCTTAATTGTATTATTGATTATATATGAATAGCTTGCATTGTAAGCATTTTGATAATATCTATATTAAAGTTTTCTCAAACCTTAAATATACATTTCAACCTTTGAAATAAGCATCACAATAAAACTAGGTAAATAACTGTCAATACAACTACAAACTACATAATACCAAATTTTTAGATGTATCTGAAATGAAGTTACATTGTTAAGGGTGAATAAAAGCAAAAAAAAAAAAAAAAAAAAATTAACTAATTAATTAGTATCTTAATTGTTTTATTTTTTTAGCTGGAGGTGCACTTACTACGCATATTCATTTTTCTATGGACTTTACTTTCTTTGGGATAAGCCATGGTTGTGGAATATTGATGAATGTTGGACTAATTACCCCCATCAGGTTAGTAAATTTTAATAAATTATTCGTGCTTTTCCAACTTAAATGGTTTTATAATCTTACAAATCAAAACTATTAAATTTGGATCTAAAATAGTATTTGGGATCTAAAGTGATAAGTATTATTAAAAAGCAAAAATATGCTTGGGAAGCATTCATTAAGTAACTTTTGGGGTTTAATTTTAATTATGATTGAGTTGCAGATATTCTAATCTCTGACTGTATTAGTCAATCAAAAAATAATATTATGCTAAGATTATTATCATTGTTATATTTGTAATATCTCCATGGACTGCTGGGTTGATAGTTTGATAAGAATTCAAAAGGACATATCAATTTTGAAGAATACAGCATTACAGTCAGGTTAAGATGAGAGTTGACTCTGGTAGGGTGAGAAAATCAAAGGGAGAGCCAATGAGAACTCAACATTTTGATATCTGCCTTCTAGATGTCAAAATCTCAAGCTTTCATTGGCTCCAATAGAGAATTTCAATTTTAAAGAATACAGTCAGGTCAAGATGAGAGTTAACTCTGGTAGGGTGGGAAAATCGGAGTGAGAGCCAATGAGAACTCAAAATTTTGACATCCGCCTTCTAGACGTCAAAATCTCAAGCTTCCATTGGCTTTCCCATGCTGCCAGAGGTAACTCTTTTCCTGGCCCTATGACATTAAGATTCTCTTAGTTTATATGACTAAGAAATGCATATTGTTGTGTCAAATGCATCAGAAGTTGTGCCAACTGTGTGAAGAAGTTGCGCCTAGTGATTTGTCCTGGGAAGGTGAGTTTTAGATTGATCTTGACACTATTATAGCTGTCATTATACATGCTTTTTTATTCATTTTGTCTGGAATCAATACCGACACTTTTTTGCTCCCTGTAAATTTGTTAACTGGTCAGAAAAAAAGATATTTCTTCGACTTCAACTAATATAAGATAGAGCAAAAGTTTAAAAACTATAGAGCTCAAGAATAATTAATAATTGACTTATGCAGACTTAGTATTAAATAATATATAAAATGAAGTATCTGCCTAGCAATTATTAAGCACGAGCATACCATAGAAGTAGTTCATATCAGGGAATTGTAGACAATAATTATTACTTTCATTTTAGTTAATTATATCCCCATAATACTTTTTTATAGGTTTCAAAAAGTTTTTTTTTTAATTTTTTAAAATAAGGTCAAGACTCATCATAAACTTGGTATAAATTAAAAATACGGTGTCGTCAGTCAGAAAATATAATTAGGGCAAATTATTTCACAAAAATTCTTTATCATTACAACTAGTTGTAAACGTCATAAAGTGTGATTGTAGTAAAAAAAAAAAAATATCTTGAGTAATTATAAGAATTCTGATAAGATAAAGAATAAGTAGAGGAATTAAAGTTTTGTTTATTATTTAACGGGAAGGTTGGATTGTTCCCAGAATGAGAATTTTTTGTTATGTATTATTTTAATGAATCTTATTATTTACTTTGGTGATTCATTATACATTAATACATTATAAATGGAACCTTATCTATGGTTTTATTCTTATCTATTGGATTTAATAAATATTATTGTTTTGAATGTAATTGTTAAATATTTTGTTCTTTGTTTCATTTATTTATTTATTACAAACTAAAGGAGCAGAGTTGATATTTTAAAATAAATAAAAAGTTGAATGAAAATTCTGCCATAATTTTTAATTAAAACTAATAGAAAGAAACTTTTTACATCCAAGAAGGTATTTTATTTATTTGAGATCCACATTATGTACATCTTAACAAGAAGGAAAAAAAAAAAAAAAACACTTTTGAGCCCAACTATCTTCATTAAAATTCTTTAAAAGTTGTGTTTTACATTTGTGGAATTTACTCAACTGAATAATTGCTCAAGCATGATGCCATATTAGTAATATTGTGACATCACTTGGCACTCTTGATTCATCAGGTTCTTAGAATGCCCTACCTGTTTTTATATCCTGGAATTATTCATAGCTTGTGTTTGTTTATTATTAATTTATTTTTTTTGTATTGGCGTACCTTGGTAATTAGTGTTATAATATTATGGGGTAATTAACATACTTTTGGGTATTAAAGGCCAAGCATAAGAAGACTAATGAGTTTCTAATTATAATTAATATGTTTATTTATTTTATTTTGTTACTTGATCTTAAAATGTAAAGCATCTTAATATGATCAAAAATTAATGTACTATTTGAAGAAAGCGGGATTCAACAACGTTTCTACTTCTTAGTTAATTGTTTCTTCAAAGATTTTTTGGTTTTAACTCATAGTTAATATCATTCAAAGAGCAAAATAAATCAATGAATTTTAATATTTTTATAGCGACTGGATTGGCATGTGGGAATTAGATTATTATACAGTAGAACCTCGATTATTCGAACTAATTGGGACCAAAGAGGGGTTGGATAATCGAAAAGTTCGAATAATCAAGGTTTATTAAAAAAATCAATCAAGTATACTATGTTATTTTAAAGGCAATTATATTTTTAAATTAAAAATTATATACATACATACATATGTAAAAAAACACATTTTATTAAATTTTTACTCTGTTAGGTTTTTAAAGAAATCATGAATTCTTGGGTACTTTTATAGAAAAGGGCCCCATTTTTGTTTTTTATACAAAAGAGTTTATATCCCTTAAGGGGCCCACACAGTTTAACTGCAGGCCGTTTTCTTATACGATTATCGTAAGGCCAAAATCTCAGACCACCACACATTAACAGTCCACCGCCTGCAGGCAATCGTAAAGAACTACATATCTGTGCCTGTATGCGCCACACACTGTGAGATGAGCGCCTGCAGGCCGAGATGTGACGATTTTTAACTACAGTCCGACGGAGGGAAATAAACAAAATAAAGACGATTCTCTCTACACGACTGCAGGCCAACTGATAGTGTAGGGCGACTTTGTCCTTGAGGCACAGGCCTGACAGTCCACGGACTGTCGTCTCTCCTTCCATCTGATCCTCGCCTCTACCCTCCACACACCTACAGTTCACCTCCGACTGCAGTCCGTCATCTTAAGAAAACCTGACGAGTGTGTGGCCAAGCTCCGTGGACTGTCAGATCATTATCTTCAGTTAAACTGTAAGTGTGTGGGCCCCTTTAGTCTAACTGCCTATTAAGACAAAGGGATATTCAGTCCAATATGTTTTGGGATAAAGGAATATTCAGTCCAATATGTTTTGGGACAAAGGAATATCACACTTTTATACAAAAAAAAGTGTGCATTAAGTTGTAAGAAAGTGTATTAGATTAAAAAGAAAAGGGGGGCCCTTTTCTATAAAAGTGCTGAATTCTTGTCTGTTTCACCCTCAAAAAGGTGGCAAGAACCTCTAACCTCCTCACCGGAGACGAGTTGAGATAATAGAGGGTTCGGATAACAGTAGTTCGGATAATCGAGGTTCTTCTGTACTAGGATCCTATCTCTTGACGATCCTATACTACTTGATATACTAACTAGGTATTTCATCTGTAGTACTGGCTTAGTATTATGGTACAGTGACATGAATTGTGTCTTGTCTTAGTAATTTTTTGTTATTATTAAATTTTTAATAAAAATAAACAAAAACTTTAATAATGTTTCTGTTCTTACACCCATCCATCCTCTAACTTTTTAGGGGACCCACGATAAATGGATCAAACTGAAATCGAATGAGCCAATCTTCCCATGAGTTAAAAAATGTACAATGTTAAAATTTAGTCTGATAAAAGTTTATTATTTTTTTAAAATTATTGAGTTGACTGACATAGAAGAGTACAGACACAGACAAATTATAGTGTGGTAATATTTGCAATACATAGGTTATTATATCTTGGTCCGCTCAAGACGTCGATGAACTTGGTCTGACATAAACCAGTATACGTCAATATATTTATTATTTATTTTTTAGAGCATCTCTGAGGACATGAGGTGGTACTACCTGGTGAGTTTGTCGTTCTACTGGTCCCTCACTGTATCCCAATTTACTGACGTGAAGAGGAAGGATTTCTGGCAGATGTTTGTCCATCATATTGCTACCATCTGCCTTATGAGCTTCTCTTGGGTGTGTAATCTGACTCGTGTCGGTACTCTAGTCCTAGTGGTTCATGACTGCGCCGATATCTTCCTGGAGGTAATTGTTTATTATTTTTGTAACTTATCATCTTTACTTTTGATAATAGTTAGTTGCTGTAGTATGCAAATAATTTAAAATCCTTAACATTACTTTTACTGAATGTCATGTGTATAATCACTTTTTGTAAATCCATAAATTTATTGTGGAGTTGATGATGGAAAAAAGTCCTAGTGGTAGGGACTTCATTTTATACATTCCATTAAGGCTTTCTGAGCAACACTAGGTGAATCAATCACATACTCATACTCACTTAACTTTTCCGTGTATGTACTGGGTTTTTGATTTGTTTAGTTGTTACAGGTTTTTGTAGCTAAATTTAATTCCAACATTCCTTAGATTTTTTTAGATAATTCACCTTAGTATTTTTTGCACAATATACTTCAGAACTCATGACCTGTGACAAATTATAATTATTTTTTTAATGTTGAATAATAAAATAATTCTAAAATAAATAATAATAGAGAATAAACAATTAATTTACTTGGTTTTTGTGTTTTAAAGTGTACTAACTTAGATTTATTGACTTCTTTTATGAAATCTAACTTTAATATTTATTGCTATACTTAGAAAGGTGTTGGAAATAATAAGTATTGAAAATAATAAGTTTACACAGACATATACACATGTTTATAAATTGATTGATTGTATTCATTCCGGGGCCCGGGGAGATTAAGAGCTCTTTTCTATCAAGAGTGCAAGGTCAATATGGAATTTCTTATCTTAATTCTAGTGAATCAATAGTTGTAAATCTTTTTTAGGTTTTTAATGTTTCTTTCTTTTGAAATTTTAAGATAAGCTCTGTGATTACTAGGGTCTAATAATACTCTTATTAAATGATATAGTAGGTCTGTGTTTAAAATGAAATATTTTCATTCTTTAATGCCCTCTTAAAAGCTGCAATGTTACTGGTAAAGACAGAAAAGAGTAGTTTAAAAAATTACAAACTTTTCGTTTTGTTAGTGGTACTCTGATAGGCATGCAAATACTATTTTAAACAATTCTCATTAAGTAGATTATTCCTTATAGTCAAAGGCCCCTCCCTCTACACACTATAGGGTTGCCAGACAGGTGTGGGTATTTTTGCAGGGATGTCCGGTGACCCAATGAAGCAAAATGTGTTGTGTGATGTGAGAAGTACAGTCAATGCACTTGCACAAATCTTCCCCTATCTTTTCCTTTACTATAGTAAAGGAAACGAAACAAACGTATAGTGTGAATGTGAGGAGTCCGGTATAGCTCCGGTTAATACAATGGACATGCACTAATCTTCCCCTCTCTCTCTTTCTTCACTGTAGTGTGAATGTGAGGAGTCCGGTTTAGCTCGGGTTAATACAATGGACATGCACTAATCTTCCCCTCTCTTTCTTTCTTCTCTTTAGTGTGAATGTGAGGAGTCCGGTTTAGCTCGGGTTAACACAATGGACATGCACTAATCTTCCCCTCTCTTCCTTCACTATAGTGAGTGTGAATGTGAGGAGTCCGGTATAGCTCCGGTTAACACAATGGACATGCACAAATCTTCTTGTCTCTCTTCGCTCCTACTCAGATTAAATGGGAATTTTAAGTTGCTGAGCTGACAGACTGTTCATCTCGTTGTCCATCTAGACTGGGGTCGCCCCTGTCTTTGCTTAGACAATCTACTTTTCCACATTCTTTGGGGGGGATCTTCATCTCAGGCATTCACTTTACAAGGGCCGACCATCTTATTCTCTAAGATTTTATAAATTGTATGTTGTCTTGTCCGTTATTGAATTGTCTCCAGCATATTCTGTAGTTTACAACTGTCCTTTCATGTGTTTTGTATATTGCCAGTTATGTGTTTTTCTCTATTATGCGGCTTCTAAAAAGCTTGCTTGAATTTTTAGATCATTAGTTTTGGCTTATCCAGTGGCCTTATAGTGTGTAGGGTCTCTCCAATTAAAAAAAAAAAAAAAAACAACTTAGTTTTGAATTTTTGCTAGATCATCACTCAAGGGATTTTCAAAGCAAAAAGTGAGAAAGTATGGTAAACATTTTTATTCCAATTGCCACATACAACCACTTTATTATCTCCAGTGTAAACTGTATCTTATCCTCTGTAAAATTTAATTTTTATTCTCACTAGTGAGGTCAGCTTCAGGTTTCATCTTTTAAGCATCGTTGTGGCCTTCATTCAAGTCAATATTCTTTAAAATATGTTATTTATTTGATTAAACCTGTTTTCTAGTTATTTTGTTTCATTCAAGATTTTCAACATAAATAAAATGTGAAAAGGATTAATTGTATTAATTGATTTTAATTGCTTTGTCTATTTGTTGCAGGCTGCAAAGATGGCTAAATATGCCAAGTATCAAAAGGTGTGCGATGCATTCCTTGGTGTGTTCACAATTCTTTGGATTATAACTCGTCTTGGTATCTTCCCCTTCTGGATCATTCACAGGTGACCTCTTATATTTATGGTTAAAATGTCTTCACTTGACATGTATATTTATACTAAAATATTTTATTGAAATAGCCTTGTATTTTTTAATTGGGCAATTCTTAATGATGGATGAAATTATTATTCGAAAAAAAAAAATGTTGTGTGCTTTGTAATAATAACTGATGTGTTAGATTTTTAACTAAACTATTCTTCTAAGATAACCTGATAGCCTTATACAGTAGAACCTCGATAAGAAGTGTCACAAGGCGATTAAGGAAACAGTCTTGTTATCGAGGTGCTCTTTTGTTGAGGGGACATTATGTGTTATGGCAATTTCAAGGGGATTTGAAAATTGCACTTGTAATTGAGGTTGTCGTGTTATCGAGGGTCGTGTAAGCGAGGTTCAACTGTATTTTTAATTGGGCAATTCTTAATAGGGAATGATTATCATACAACAAAATATTGTGTGCTTTGTAACAATGACTGTTGTGTTAGATTTTCTTCGTAGATAACCTGAAGAATAAGGACGGTGGGATCTAGGGGAACAACGACTACCTTAGTTGAGCATGCTTGCCTGAGTCATTTTGGACCAATTTTTCTTTCCTAACGCCTTGAAAACTGAATTTAATATTTCATACTTTATTTTTAGAACATAAATTGTGTATTTCTTGGTTTTATTTCTTTAAAAAAAAAACTTACATACATCTATACATCTTGCTCATGATTTTTTTTCCTGTTTGATGTTAATAGCACTGCTATCAGAGCCCCTAGAATAGTGGATACATTTTTCCCTGCCTACTACATATTTAATGGCTTGCTTGTGCTTCTGCTCATTCTTCACATATTCTGGACTCATCTCATCCTTAAAGTGGTCTACCACTCTCTCTCTGCAGGACAAGTAAGTTAAATAATTGTTCTATTTCATAAAATTTGTGGATTATGATTACCATTTATTTTGATCAAGCTCTGTTTTATTTTAACATTGGGAATGAGAGTTATATTCCAACATATACATGTGTGTGTGCATTTCTATTTTCTTTTTGATACAATAGGTTTGTTCCAACCACACCTCAAAGTAGTTTCAAACTGTATCGATGCATGTGCATTAGCAAAAAACATTAAAGTGGTGTCCGATGCGCATGCGTCGGACAGTTTCAAACCAGTTTTAAATGTGGTTGGAACAAACCTAATGTGTTTCTCCTTTTCCTTTGACTGAATTTTCTTGTTTTTTTTTTTTTCTTTAGATGGAGCGTGATATTCGCAGCTCATCATCTAGTGAAGAAGTTTCTGATGCCTCCAATCATTCTAATAACTCTGTCAAGCCAAAAGCCCAGTGAGATAAATAACTCTTTTAAAAAAATAAAAAAAAAAGAATAATAAAATAATTATAATGAAATATTAATACTTTTTTTACCTTAACTTTATACTATTGTAAAGAAACTGGTCTTTTAATTTCTTGTTCTTTTTATGACTGTATAATAGTAAAAGAAATGATAAACCAGAATATATATATATTGT
>KZ651151.1:560696-580094 GCA_001010745.2 Gerris buenoi | reverse complement strand
TTTTTTTTTTTTTTTTTTTTTTTTTTTTTTTTTTTTTTTTTTTTTTTTTTTTAACCCCAAAAGTTGTTCGGAATATCGGGGTTTTCGGATTTGTGGGGTTCGGATTTCCGGGGTTCTACTGTATTGAAAGCTTGGATTCGGGACTAGGTATTGGTTACGACAGAGAAAATCATTCTCCTGCGTAGCTCAGTTGGTAGAGCGCTACACTGGAAATGTGGTGGCCCGTGGTTCAAGTCCTGGCGCTGGAGTCTATTTTTCTCTGTCTGTCTCCCAGTGTTAATAATAATTATAATTAGATTTAAATTAAAATTTAAACTTTCCGTAGTATGAATACTACCAAGAACTTAAAAAATTGAAGTTATAGAGAATAGAATCTGTAATAAAAACAGAAGGAGTTATTGTGAATAGAGATGTGATTATAGGTCATTGCAGAATAACTGTATATAAGATGCATTCAATTTGCTATTATATTGGGTACGTAGAAATTTATTGGTATGTGGGTATATTGAAATATAAGTGAATCTAGTCAATATTGACATTTTCTCTTGTTGGGACCAATGCTGTATATCTTTGTTTGAATGAGTATCCTCTACGCAAAATATTATCTGCACTGAAAGTAGTATACAGTTATTTAGCCATATTTTCAAAGAGTTAATTAATTTATGAGATTGTACCTAATTTTTTATAGGAAATTAAAAAAAAAATTGAATTCATTGTATAATTATTTACTCGTTTATTTATAAAGAATATTTTGATATGAATATGAAAGAAGACTGAAGTGACTTAGATAAGTGAGGACATTTTATTTAAGACATTTCTTAAGCGAGATTGAAAGATTATTATACATAAATGAAATAAAAACTGCGATCGTTCTTAGTTGTATTTATTCATATTTAATTATTATTATTATTTAGAATGTAGAACTATTTTTCCATGAGGGTTAAAGAATTAGAAGTGTAGTGAGGAATGGTTAAATAAATTTTAAATTTACTTTAATGCCAATGCTTTAGTTATCTTCATAGCGTTGTCCATTGTAATGGCCTAAAACCAGAAATTTCTATTTTTTATCTCGTTGCTAAAGCCCTAGCGAAGATCAATGTATTTATTAGGTGTTTCTGGATTGTTATTATCCAGAAAGGGTTTGAAGTATGTTTTTTATTTCATAGCCCTGATAGGCTAAAAATATAAATGGCCAGAGCTGAGTTTTCTATTAAGGTATGCATATTTTTACGGTTGTTGATAGCCTAATGACTGTGAAAGAGGTTTATAGATGATGTCCTCTAGGTGGGGGACTCAGAAACTAGTTTGACAAAAGTCTATACTTACGCCGTTATACTTTGTAAATCTGTCAGCTAAAGGTGGGATTCCTATGCTGCGTGTGAGGCGTGCGGCTGAGGAGGTGCGTCAGATGCAGAGCACTGCTACAATGTAATTCAATGGGAGGGATTCCTATCGAACGCATGCGGCTGAAGCTGGGCCGCTGGACCAGAGCGGCCCAGATTGGTTCAGATTTGCTCTGAAACTTCAGAGCAAATTCAAATAGATATTCTTCAGTGCTCATTGAAACTACTGCATTCTGTGGGTTTCCCATGGTACTAACAATTATAACACTCTAACCCTATTAAAATATACAGTATAAGCTCTCAGAATATATCTCCATCTCATTTTTTTTTAAATGGACTTGGTCCACTTTAGCACTGACCCCCCTCTTATGTCAGAGTTGAATTTTATCACAGTTCATTTTAGGCAGGTGTTGTGAGCAGTTCTGGCTAAAAAGAATATAAATGTAATATAGATGTAATTCACCAAAATGAAATATCTTTATTTCATATGATTTTGGTATCTATAGTATATTTCCATATTTCAAATTAATTTTTTTTAGTTATATTTATTTGCATAATAATAATTATTAGAAGTTGTTATTTCTTTTAACCCATGACACCTAAATTGATTTCCTACTCCATTCTTAAATTTCTTAAGAAATATATCTTACTTTTGTGTATGCAGTAAGATATTTTGTCTTGATAGTGATCGGAAACAAAAAAAAAACTAATGAGTGATGAAAAAAATGAACGAATATTCTTTAAAATTAAATAAACATTTTTTTATTTCTCTAGCTTCAATATTAAATTTATGCAAATACATTGCATGTTAAATCCTATTCCTTATAACTTTTATTTAATTAAAAATATATTGACATTTCTCGTGTTTTTTAAGAGTATTGGTGCCAATTCTTGCGATTAATCCAGTCAATCAAGTCTTAATGGTGAGAATTATTACAGAAGTTGTTATAATTTTTATGTATCCATTTAACTATTATATCTTTCATTGTCCTAATCCTATCTTTCCTTGAAATAAATCATTCATAGAGAATTTTAACCCCTCATATATTTTCTAAAACAATTTTTATAATAAGATAATATAGTGATTATAATTGTGAAATAATATATTATTTTTTTTTAAGAAATTTATTTATTTTCATTGAAATTAGAACAATCAAACTTTTTTTTCTTTTATTTATGTTAAGCTTCTAAAAGCCCTAAGCGTTATGTGCTTCGGAAAAATAAATTATATAAATGTGTAATTGTTTTAAGAAAACTAAATTAAAAGAGATAATATTATGTAACATTTATTTTATCCTTTACTCAAATCATCTGTGAAGTTAATAAGTAATTTATAACTTTGAACATAGAGAAAAGGAAGCTAAAGAAGAGCTGCAAAAGAAATCTCAGAGAAAGATTAATTTTTGTAATTTAATATTGTGCATTTTATGTAAATTTATTTAAAAAGAAAAAAATTATATATATACAAAACAAAATTAGTTTTTCATTTCATTTTATTTATGTAGAGATCTAATGTTTGAAAGTTATTTTTTCTCATTTCAACGTAAACCTTTAACTCCTGCAGATGAGTTACATCGTTTTTGACAAATACTCGATGCGAGAAATATAAGTGAGATATTACCAGGCAGTCTGTTGCAGGGAAGTCTTAGCTCTTTTTTCATGTGGATTTTAATAAACTATTCCAACTAAGATAGAATCGGTAAAATATACTGTTGCCTGAAGTTTAAAACTTATTTTAAAATCTGGTTCAAAGACTTTTGTGACTGCTGTTATAACAGACTAGATCAGTTTCCCCAACCCTATGGTTGCGACTATTTCATCTTAGGGTTGCGAAAATGTTGAAGAAGAATTTATTGGGTCGCGGCATCAAAAAAGTTCGGGAATGCTGGTCTAGACTTTTTCGGAAGACTGCATCTCCATGATGTAGATATTTCACTTCCGCTAATAGAAGCATCGACAGAAATGTTCATTGAAAATTCAGAAGACTTCTACATCTCTGAAGATGTTGTTAGTTGAGGAAACCAAATTCTAATACACTATTATTTCAGAAAAATCTATTTTGTTAGACTGTTATGTTTTAAATAAAAGAAAACACACTATATTACATCTATATCACGTTTATATGTATTTCTAATAAACATACTTTTTATTGCACATATATTTTTGTTTGCTTAAGTAATTTTTGTTTTGCTTATAAAGAGTGCAATCACAAATTATATTTTTATTTATTTTTTGTACATATATCTTATTTTTTATTCATTTATTTATTTATTTTTTTTTTTATAATGTTAAACAAGAAACTTTTTTTTATTATTTAAGAGTAACATACTTTTATGTTTATTCAAACAGAGTAACCTAATAAGTATATAACGATTAGTTAAATAGATAAATTAAATCTTTGGAAGAACTGATCACTTTGAATTTTAACGTTAAACTAGACTGGAACAATCATTAACTATTTTGAAAAAAAACAAAACAAAACAAACAAACAAACAATCCTCATAGAAGCAAACTTTAGAATTAACAATATATAATTAATTTGAAGTTAATTATGGTAAAGGTGTTTGTTTTAACTCATGCTGTACAAAATAATAATTCATCTCTTATTTTTGCAGTTAATTTAAAAAGCACAATACAACAGTACCTATTACATAAAAAAAAGACAATCAATCTTATGATTTCTGAAAAAGATTTGTTTTTAAATTATGTTGCCAATCAATAGTGATTGTTGAAAACCACTGTTGAATATAAATATTATTTGAAATTTACTGACCTTATAAAATATACAATCTTACACTAACATAATATTTTGGCTCATTCTACCCATATTTTAAAATAGATTTGTAAGAATAATATCATGTTCTTTTATTTTGTTTCCCCTTAAAAAAAATCTTCATACTTCCATAATTTGTCAATAATTTCCAGATTCAGCTGGCTTAAGATTTATCCAAGTCTTATATGTGATGATTGCATATTGAGAGGGTTCCCTGAACACATACTTGATAGGCGACTTCCGGAGTTATATTTGTTTACTTTTCTGTCAAATGTTTCTGGTGTTAACATCTCCCTGTAAGGAAAAGGCGAAGTAAAACTAAATTAGTTATAATATTTTTTTATTAATCATATTTAGCCTTTTAAATTGTTTCTAGTCTTAGAAAGTTTTTAGGTATGATTCAAGTTGGTGAAAAACTGCAGCATTTCTTAATAAAGTAAATACTATTTATTATAGATCCAGAATATATGCTGTTATGAGTTATTAAATGTAATAGCTAAAATTAATTCAGATATACTGAACAAATTTTCCAGATTATAAGGTGTTTTCTTTTAAAAAATCCATTATTTTTTATCAAAACCTGTATAATTTTGAAAATTTATAGCGGATCAAGAACTAATAAATTTATTTTAGTATTTACAATAATAAGTAAGTGAAGTATCAGTTTCCACAATATTCAGTACCTATTTACTTGGTTACCTAGCCCAAATGTGTTGAATATTTACCAACCCACTTAAGGGGGCTTTCAAGTTGCAGTTGAGTCCGGGTGAGGCAAGATTAACCCTAGTTAGTGCGTATTCACACTGTGGGCAATTTCAAGCAAGGCAAGACTTACCCTTGCACATTACTGGCTGACACCAAATAGACGATCATTTTTGTCATATCTAGCATAGTTTTCGAGTAATTTAACTATGAATTTATTCGGCTTGCGGAATTGGCCTCCGAATACATGTCCCAAACAGACATGTTTGATTCAACTCACTCAGCGTTCAATGTGAATAGCCTCATGCTTATTCATGTGTTTGTTTCTGAATTGGACTCACTCAAACTTGCACTTTTTGATTAGTTGAATCAATTTGATTTTTTAAGAGTGTCACTAATATAGTCGATCGAGAATTAATGCATTTACTTTAATATTTACAATTTTAATTCAAGTTTCATTTAAGTCAAGTCATGTCAGTTGAGTAGAGTAACCTCAGATTTCTTCATAATCAATATATATTTTACCTGATGTAAGTTTTGAGGTCTGTTATAGCTTGATTTCTACTCCTTGATTCAGCGATGATTCTTTCTCGTTCTTCGTGCAATATATCAATTTTCCTTCCTTTAGATTCAATGTACCTCCGAAGAACTTCAGCCTTATCATCTTCCATTTCTTTTATTCTTAAACATAATAAATAATTTAATAATTTTACCATTTGTTCCAATTATGTTATATCGTTCCAAAAAAAAAAGCCATGACACAAGGAATGTACAATAACAACTAAGAGGCTGCAGTGCTTCCAATTTTCTGCTTTGTTACTTTTCCCCTTTTTTGTCTTCAGTATTATTGTCTTATTTAACTCATGTTACAAAATATGACTTAAGGACCTTTTATCTTTAAGTTTGGCAAAAATAGAAATAGTTATAGAGCAAAAAAAATCCTCTTTTTTTATTGATATAGAGTTGTTGTAATCACCTTACAACTGGTGTACCTAAAAAGGCTACCAAAAAACATGATATTTGTCTCATTATTATTAACAACGCTCTACTTTACCTTTCTCTTCATAACTTTTAGAATATAAATTTTTAACTAGCTTAAGCTGCTAACTAACAATTCCATTAAACGATTGCTCGATGGTGTTAATTCTAAAATGTGAGGTTAGCGAGGATCAGTCAAAAGTACAAATGAAAGTTTTGTGAAAAAATTATCACAGACATGCCTTGAGAAGTTGAGTTAATAATTTTTTAAAACGTTTGTTTGAATTTTAACACAGATATCAATAGTGAGAATCATAGCATAGCTATAGAATTTTAGGGGGGAAAAAACCAAAAACAAAATTTCAAACTATTGACAATAGCCACCTAGGTTAGAGAAAAATTAATTCTTAAGCAACTACTGGATGAAATAGTAATCTTCTAGTCAGCCTGAAGGACCCAAAAAAGGGTCGAAATATCACAAAAGTGAGCCTTAATTTTTTCTTTTTTTTCTTTAGACCCTACCATCGTTATGAAAGTTTTAGATTATCTGACGTTTTGGAAAATATATTTACTTCGTCACGATATAATTCTAGAATTGTGGTAGTTACAAAAATTCAGTGGAATATACACTTACTTATTAAGGTTATGTTTGTGATTAATTATCTTGGTTTTGTTCTTATCCTTCATATAGTTGAGCTTGTCTACAAGTATTTGACTTGCCGTATGCTGTGCCCTGCTCATTGCTATCCACTGTTCTATCATGACTTTATCTTGCCATCTCTCAAACCACAGGTCTAAATCTCTTTGAGTTCTCTGTACTTCCTGATGCTTCATTTCTCGATCATAACTAAACAAAATATGTATACCGAAGGAAACATTTACACATTTATTGTTAATAAAAATTATACATATTAGACTTACAATAATAAATTTATTTTGCTTACAAATTTCGAGCCAGTTGTTCAAATTTGAACTGCCTGTAGTCTACTTCAGGGTATAGTTCATTAGGTTTGACTCTGGTCATGTTATCTAAACTTCTGTTTCTTATGACAACTTTCTGTTTCTTTTTATGTGCACTTCTTGAACCTCTCCTTCCTCGGCTTGAAGGTCTCTGAAACATTAAGCAAATTGTAGTCTGATAAATTTATTATAAAATTGAAACTTTGCTATTGAGCCTAGGCATTAAGGGCTTATTGGGAACAATTCTTCTTACAAGAAGTTGTTTCTTTAATGTACATTCATTTCATTTGTCAAAGAGTAAATTCTAAAAAAAAACCTATCAAAAAAATTGGCGAAAAGTCTTGGATTCTGAAGAAGAATTATATTTACCTCCAAACCACACAATCTGCATCCACCCCTTCACCATAGAATAAAATAGTTTCCCCTTTTAGTATTTCTCATTACATCTAACTTTCTCATCCTGTCCTAGACATTTTAAGCTATTTAAATTTTAACAAATTAAAAAGCTTTTAAAATATGCTAAATTCATAAAATGTAAAATTTTGTAAGTAATTCAACATATAATTATTAAGATTTTCTCGGTGCAAGGTATATTAGTTTTATTTTATTTTCTTTAAAAATGTTATAATTATGATTTTCAATTTATAACAATGATAATATTTCCTGAGCAAAAGCTATGATTAAATTAATTCTTCATCTTCAAATCTCCGACTTCTATTTCCAACCTCAACCACTAGTTTTTTAATAAAAAGCTTGTTTTTCCGGTGAAATCATCACGAAGGGTTTGAAGTCCGACGTTTCGCTTCCACTACTGGAAGCATCTTCAAGGTTGTGGTGCATCGTGATTTAGACTCAAAGCAAACACAGGATATACTTACACTTCGAGTCTACATCACGATGCACCACATCCCTGAAGATGCTACCAGTAGTGGAAGTGAAAAGTCGGACTTCAAACCCTTAATGATTCGGATTTCACCGGAAAACCAAGATTTATTATGTGACTACCCACGGAAGCCTTCGCACCAAGTTCACTAGTTTTTTAAATTATATTTAAAAAAAATGTATCATGAACTTGTTTCGCCTGGTTACTTTACTCACTTTTTCACATGTTCTGAAGTGTCTTGGACCTGGCAAGACCATGTCATCTGAAACAATTGACTGTCCAGTTGTTCTGCTGTCCAATTTTCTCGGTGAAATGTTTTCAAGATCCTGTCAACAAAAAGTAAAATGGAAACCTAAAAATTGAGCCAAAATATTTTTATGAGTTTATTTAAAATTTATATTTAAGTATTACACTAAATTTACTCTAAAATTTATTAAATGTATTATTTAAAATGTTTACTTTTAATGAACTCATTAGTTCTGGAGAGGTTCCAATTCCAGAAGTTGTGCAATTGGGGCTTTCACCTTAAAAAAAAAAAAAAAAATACATTATATTAGATCAAGTTAACGACTGAAAGATTTGGAGGTTCTCCCACGAATTTTTCAGACAAGGTAATTTATGAGGAAGTGAAAAACTAACTGGAACAATTCTAAGTAAACAATTCTAACACTTAAAATAGTCATCTAGAATTTAAAAAGTTTTTACTGTGTCAGCATTGCAGCCTGTTAAAGTTTATCTGATTTATTTGTATTATTATGTTTTGTTGTTTTCTTGTATCAACACGTCATTACTTTATTACATGACGGGAGATCAGTATGAAACATATCAATGTTTTGAACTACGTTTCAGGTAAAATGCAAACATACTAACCGTTTGGCTATGCAGGTCATCTTATTATATTATTTATTTATTTTAAATATGCTAGTAATATTAATTGTAATTTTGGTACCCCTGATGTCAAGTAGTTCTGTGCTGTCTACTGTTTTCGGTGCTTTATTCTCATCTTCTTGTTTCATGACCGTCTTTTTCTTATATTTGTTTTCTTTCTTGATAATTATATTTCTCATCCTAAGGCATGTGGCTATCTTCTCTGTACATTACACATACAAATGTATAGTATAGTAGGTAATTATAATTACATTTGAGATAAATATTTAATTTAAATCTATTCTTACTCTTAAAATAGTCATCTAGAATATTGAAATATTTTACTTTGTCTATCAGCCTCGTAGTCTGTGTACAGTTTATCTGCTTCATTTGTATCTCCATAATCTTGTGCAAATTCCGCTCTACTTTTAAACAACAACTCTATTGGCTGCACAGAAAAATAATATACAACATTTAATAAGTCAATAAATCACAATTAATTTAATACAGCTCTTAGTTATTAACAAAGAAATAAATCTCTCCGCTCTTAAGTAACTTTAGTGTAACTCAGTAAGTAAATTAAGTATAAATCCGCTGTTTATAAATCAACTTCAGTGTTATATACTAATCTTAAGACTCGCCTAACAGTCAGATGACCAAGGCTTTCGTTTGTGAAAAATGTTATCATTTGTTATGAACTTATTGAATGCAATAAACGCTTAACTAACTAACTACTAATTTTAAGAAGATACATTTTTTAATAACCTGGATTTGGTTTTAAAAAATTTGAGCTAACACTAATAATTAAAATATATTATGTTATGTAAAGGTAAATAAGGATAATTTTGATTGTAAAATTAAGACAAAATAAAAAATGGTTTAATATTTTACACAAAGAAAATTGATTAGAGTAGTTTCCTGGTGATAAAAAAGACCAGTACTTAAAATTGTCCCTATATTTATGCCTTGATTTTTTTATTCAACTGGTATCTATTGTCCCCTTTTTGTTGCTTTGGGAAATCTAGTAAATATCCATATGCTTTATATGTGAACTGGAGAAATAGAGCATAATATAGTAATAATTCATATAAATTATTTTAACATGCGGACTTAAACACTCTTTTCTTTTATTTTTTCCCTTTATTTATCATGCGTCTCTGATCTCAGAGAGACCAACAGAGGTAAGGAACTCCATAATATAATAATTAACCTTATAAAACACATAAAGGGTTGAAACGTCTCACAAATAAATAAGTAATGAAAATCAACAACTTCAGTTGTTTTAATTACTCATTTAAAAAATATCCAACAAAAACAGCATCAAAATTTAAGGTGTTTATTTTTAACTTTATAATGACTCTCATATGGAAGATAATTAATAAAATCTTAATCTTTTTTCACGGGATTTACAAATTGCTGTGATTAGAAAATGACCTTGAAAAGAATTTAAAGGGTCGTAATGTCTTACAATAAATGATAATTAAACAGTTTTGAATATAATTGCACCTAAAGAATATCCATCGAGAAAAAAATTATTTATACAAATTAAAGATGTTTTATTTTAACAACGTTATTCGAATAAAACAATTCTTTGTAAATTTAGGTCGGCATAACAGTAGGTAAGATTTTGTCTGATGTTAGTTAACAGCACAAAATACTTACTTTTATTCCACTTTTGTAACAAGCTTTAAGTGATCTTGGACTCGTTAAAACATAATCACAATGTTGAGATGAAGGAAGTTCAAAATTCAACAAACTAATTTTGGGTGCTGCCATCACTTCAATAAGAACTCATTTAAACTCACTATCAGATTTTATAATTAACAAGTGAGTATTTTTTTTTAATAATGTAAGAATTTATTAACAAATATATAACAGTTATATTTTAATTATGAATCAAATGAAAGAGTGTAAAAGGATTTAATTTGAGTTTGTTTTTATTTGTTGCTAGGGCAGCAAGAGGAAACTGTTGCTAGAACTGGATCAATAAGCCTTATAAAACACCACTGGCCTAATTATACATTCTACCCTTTAATAATAGCTATTTTCTGTATTTTTTAATTGATCTCTGGTTTGCATTTCTCTATTATTAATTAAACAACATATTAAGCTTTATTGAAACCTTTTTTTTTATGGTACCTCTCCCTTGTCTTTGATTAGGATATAATAAAATGCTCTCTGTCTGTACCAATCCTCAAAAAGATTAGATATAGCATTATATTATGGTCAAAATGATTTCGCTTTTGCTAATCAAAATGTTCTAATTAATTAATCTTTTTAGTAAGGAGAAAAAGATGATTAGGTATACCTAATATCTAAAACAAATCTAATACACCTATATCTAATACAAATCTATAGTACATTCAAGGGTTACACAATTATTATTCATTTGTTTTGTATAAATTTAATTAATTCATATTATACTGCAATAATAATTTAATACAAATATTTGTAAACAAATACTGGTCAATCACATAGTAAAACTATTGTAAATCATTCTGTGTGAAAATGTGTTTTGGTTATTGAACTACACCTCTTTTATACTAGCCAAATAGTTTAGAAAATAGTCAGGTGGTATAATTTTGAGAACTTTTAAATCATGAATAAATATTCGTAGATATTTATTATTATTTAATATTTATTATTATTATCTATTTCCTTAATACAATCCATTTTAGAAAACTGTTCGGTTTGAATTCGAATTTGCCTTGTCTTTTGTGGATCGTATGACATAAGATGGCGGCGAAGCATGCGCAGTTCAAAGTTCAAATCAGCTGTTTTAAAGAAATGACAAAATTTTTCCCATCTCCCGTCTCTTGCTCCGGCCGTGTCATAGTGGGAGGTCGGTAGGCGGTATAAAGATCAATTAGCGGCCGATATTTTACCGATTTCTTTTTTATTTAGCGTGTAGCGAGCCTTCCCTCCAGGTTAGTCTCCGATCCCCGGTTGTAGGTGTTTCATTTTATAGTCTATTTTAGATTCTTTTTATTCGTTTCTAGTCGTTTTCTTTTAATCTTGCAAAAATGTTTCATCTCAAGTCGGCATCCAAGTGCGTCGGTAATAAGATCGACATTAGCGGCCTTTTTAAAATGTGCTCGCCGGCGGTGCAGCAAGTATGCTTTGCTCACCAATTGCCCGAGAAACTTAAAGACGTGCCTACCGCCGAGAACCCTAGGTTCTTCGACATGGTAGAGTACTTTTTCCACCGGGCGTGCACAATCGCCGAGGACAAGTTCGTCGAAGACATGAGGACCAAGATGTCGGAGGAAGACAAGAGGAAAAAGGTCCAGGGTATCCTGATGAATATGGAACCTTGCGATCACATCATCGAGATCAGTTTCCCGTTAAGGCGTGACAGCGGTGAATACGAGATGATTACTGGCTACAGGGCACAGCATAGCACCCACAGGACTCCTTGCAAAGGAGGTAAACTATTTATTTTAACTTAATATTTCATATATGTAGTCAGCTTCAATATTAGTAAACATCCTCAGGTTCCCAGCCTCTTGAATGGAATAAATATTCATAAAATGCCCTCAACTGGGTAGTATAAATGCTTTCTGAAAAACCGATAGATGTTATATGCTTTTCTTTTTAGAGCCAATTTTATTTTTTTGCTCCTTTTCAATAAGTAAAATTGAAAATTAAATAATATATACATCAGTGTTTTACTCTCGGAAGATAAATTAAACGTATGTCTAATTAAGTTTGGGGCAAAAATAGGCTGAACTGAACGAGGCTGAGTGATCAAGACCAAGACTAAATGATATTGTTACTTTTACTTATATACAGAAGTGTAATATTCCTTTATCCCAAAGTACGATTGAAAAAATTCGGTCAAGTTTGGTCCGTTGCGTGTGCGTCGGACAGTTCCAAACCAGTTTGAAGTGTAGTTGGAACAAACCTATTATTAAAACCCCTAAACTATGCACCTAACAATGTAATCACTGTTGTCAATTCTATTGATGACAATATAGTTTTAGAAAATCATGATTAGCCTATTATCATAGTACTTTGTAGGTTTCCGTGGATGGTCTCATAATATTGGTCTAGGTCTTCTAGGGACCATATCTCGTTAGTAGTAGACTTTGTGCTCCCAGTGTTAAAAACTTCTTCGAGGTGACACTTGTTGTTAATAGTAACGTGAACCGAGACTTGAGTCAAAGTGTGAGGTTTATATCTCATTTGGGGCTTGAAGTAGTGTCTGGAGAAAATTGGATCAGAACTTCCTTCATCCTGGGGTACCTGGCTGGCACGTGAAACCTTTGTTGGTATTCGTCAATCTCTATCTGCACTTAGTGTAGAGATTAGGGATTACTTCAGGTATAGCTAAAACCATCTTCCCTTTTGAAGTTATTCCTGAGTTTTCCCAGCTTATCCCTACACAGGATAAGCAATATTCTGTTGGGGTAGTGAGAAATGGACACTAACCTTTTGATATCTTCCTTGAGTATTTGCCTATATGTCTTACAATGGATATCATATACATAGCCGAATTTGATAAAATTTGGTATACTTGATAAGGGAAATCATGCCTCCAGAGGAAAAACTCTAAATTTGTAGAGAGTGCCTTCCAAAACTCAGATAACTGGGAAATAGTTATTTATGTACCTAGGCAGCAAATGGAATTTTACTGATGAGTATTTTACTTATGTGGGGGCAGGCTATAAAAATTAACTACCACCTAAGCGAAGCTAAGGCAGGTAATTTACCTAATTGAGTGCCTAGGGAATGAATAGACGAGCCAGAAATGTTTCCTTTGCTGCCTTGCTGCATACAATATTTTATCTACTCATGATATTTAGATAAAATATGGAAGCTTAGGTAAACATGTTAAAAAACACAAATTAAAATAAAACTAAATATGTACAAACAAAAACAGATGTTACGACACACACTGGTAAACACTGTACTGTTCCTGCCTAGGCAGGGAAATATTTCCCTGACTGTGTCAATTACTTTCCTGCCTGTGTTTAATATTTTAATGACAAATCAGTAAAATAGTACATTCCAGCCTAAAAACATTTATGTAATGCTTCATTTTGCTGCAGTGAGTAGATAAAAGTGATTCTAACTAATTTCAAACCCATTTTAATTGTAGTCCATTTAAACACCAATTTAACCATATTTGTCGTTTTCTGGGTTCACATCCTTGCTGGATAAAATGATTTTGTATAGTTAATTTTAGTATAATATTCAATATTGAATAATTTTAACCACCTGTGAGGAAATTTAGAATAAGTAGTATGCAGTCTCCTCCTTAATAATATTAAGTTTTATGCAGAGTTAAAAAAGTTGATAATTAGTGTGTTGTTTTCTCCATCTATTTTATCAAACGTATTTACTGCTTATAGAGAATTGTTTCCTTTGGTCGATAATTGTTAAGTATGATAATTCTCATTATCTTTCCATTTCTGGATAAACTAGCAGTTTACAACCTTTTTCTATTTCTACTTATGATAAAAAATTATAGTATACTATATTTTTATGGGCGTGAAGACATTACTGGCTTTATTAGAAATATAAAATATTAAAAAATTTTATCATAGATAATATGTGTAAATTAAATTTATTGTTTATTCTTCTCGATAAAAAATAAAATCTCACAATCATTAATATTAGTATTAGCTGATAGTGTATTTATGGGATGGAAAACAGTAGAGGGCTGCATTTAAGAAGGGGAGCTGAGAACATGGTGTATAAGAGAGGTGTTTCATTTAAGAGTTAAGAGAGAAGGAACTAAGCCAACTCTAAGTGGTTTTCACTTTTTAATTAGAATAATTTGCTGTACTGGTGTTCCTCAAGGTCTCTTTGTTTGGCATATACTATTAATAGACTCCTCTAAGGATTTATGTTAAGTCTCTTTTAATATAAATGCATTCTATCTGCTTCCTATTCTTATTAGATAGGAAATAAATATGAAAATGTAGTTATGGGTATAATTAGCTGAATAAATGACATACACTTTTTTGACATATAGTATTCTTAATAAAAAAAAAAATAAAACAATAGACACTTGCGAGGAGTAAAACAATTAAAAGTTTAAGGTTTGATTTTTTTTATTTGTTATACTTTGTAATCTGAATAATTTATCTAAATGTTTCCTTTTTTTAAATATTCTTTTACTGGTGGCTACAGGGTGCTAAATTTACATTTGTACACGTGGTATTGTTATTTATAAATATTTTTAAACATGATGCCAACGTTTTAGATTTTAGATCAGCTGAAAGAGATTTTGAATCAGTGGCAGCTGATAGAGAAACAAATGGGTTTCTTTTTAGCAAAAAATAAGGGGGGATAATTAAGTTAAAATTAATTAATGGAAATCCATGCCATTAAAAAAGACAAAGAGGGGACAGGGATTTTGAGATTTTTTGGTTTGGAGGGGAGAGGTTTTTTTTTTTTTTTTTATTAGTATTAAAAAGATAAAGGAAGATGTAGGAGCACAGACAATCTCTTTCGAAGAATTTCATTCGGGTAGTGCACATCAAAGTGTACCCAACATGCAGCCAACAGAAGAAATAATAAAAGGACGAATTAAGTCTTGTTTCTAGTTAAGTAGTTTGAATAATGTGACAGTAAGGGATCTGTAGTTAAATATCTGACAAGGGGGTATATTTTTACCTTGTTTTTTAATCTCCTGTCCTCTGAATGAAATATTAAACCAACTTCATTCATACATCAGAAATCAAAAGCAGTCATTTGGGAGTTGTGCCATTGGGGTGGTGATTTTAAAAAAGAATATAGTCAGAAAAATAACCAAGAATATAGTATTTTAAAATTTTAATAGTATTTTTTTTGGAAAGTGAACCAAGATATTTGTCTATACTAAAATAAATGTTTGATCTCTTTTTTGACTCTTAAGATTGTATTTACTGTTGTTTGAGAAGTCAATAATATTGCTTTCAGTCGTTAATTATTTACTATAAATTAGATTCAACATCTAAAAAATAAAGAATACTATCATTATTATTTTGGTAAAGGGAATTTAAGTACCATCTCTGAATAAGAAATATTTTATATTCAGTACAGTCTATGATTACGATTTTTTTTTCTTTTTCGCATTTATCTTTTCTTTTTTACCATTTTGGTTTTAGTTATTATTTAAGAATTATTAGCATTGTTAAAATACTTTTTTATTTTTCTAAGTTGCAGAATTCAAAATGTTGAATTTGTTTAAATAAAATCTATCATCTCTAGAGATCACCACCTCCAAAATGATTTTTAGATTTTTTACCCTCAACATTAAATAATGATTATTTCACTCCTTTCAGTAATGTAATATATTATGTTAAGAGAGTATCTTATAGGTATAAAAACAGGTTAAAGGTTTGAAAATCTGTAATATGTTTTTTAATACAATATTTAGCCTCATTAGATTTCTGTACTACTCTGGTCAATAGTATTATATCAATATATCATTTTTTATATATATAAAAAAATATAATTGTGAGGCAATTATATACTATAGGCATGTGAGAAACTAGATCAGAAAGAATGAGTGGAGTATGATAATTGCTTTAATGATCATGTTATGAGATAAGACGAGTTCCCATTTTGTCTTCTGTAAACAACACTCTAATTCAAACTTACACCATTTAATTTATTTATATCTACTGCACAAAAATTAATATTTACATGCCTCTTGTAACTTGTAACTACTAAATTGTTTCCAAGCAATTCGTTTTGTTTTTAAGGGTGCGTGGACGTGTCTGATTTTACGAGTTTTCTGTTTTTGTCCGTAATATTAGAGATAAAAATACAATTTTTCGTATTTGGGTTCATCGATATATTCTTGAATGGTGCCGCGAGCGCGATTTTTGATTTTCCCCCTCCTTGCCACTTAAGTGATTCTTAAATCCGATTCTNGTAAAAAAAAAAAAAAAAAAAATCGGTCCTATTTCAAGTGGAATATATGTATTAATATTTTAAGAATCTATCCTACTAGTCTCCAAAACAGTTGTGTGAAGTTTATTTATATTTTGTGCTTTTTACAAGCCATTATTGTCTAATTTGTTAAATGTTTCCCTCGTTTTTTTACTCTGTCAAAATTGTTTTGATTTTTTACATTAATTTAAGTATCAATTTAGCAAAAGTTAAGGAGCTTAGACGGTTCAAATTAATCTGGGGCTATCTGTGGGTTACTTTCGATAATTTATAAAAGTTTTCTACTTTTTAATATTGCTTCCGAGCTAACTGAAGGTAGTAGGAGCTAAGTGATCTTTCTGAAGAACAAACAAAATTTTAGGTCTTCGATTTCAAAAATTCCAAGACAGAAATCCGTTTCAGACATCAGGGAACATTTTTGGTTCTGTGTCAGTCTGGTCTGTCGCTTAATTTTTGCGAACTAACTCATCACCCCCCTTATGCCAGAACCACGAATGTGCAAATTCCACATTGTTGGGAAATGGCGTTTTAAAGTTTATGATCCATATTCCATAATTCAGCTATTCTATTTTGATTTTTTTTATGCAAGCAACATTGTATTAGGCTTATTTGTTAGCATTTTTTTTTGGCCCTAGCCAATAACAGCTAATACAATGCAGGGCACGAATTCGGGGTTCTGGAGTTCTGGCTCAACATGGATTATAAAAAAATACGTCCAAATAGCTAATAAACCCAGAATATGACAATTTGCAAATTCATGGTTCTGGCATAAGGAGGACGATATTGTCTTAAAAACTACATGTCCGATTTTAATTTTGGATGGTAGGCCACAATTAGATTGTTGGTCCCATATAAGTTTTAACCTTCTGCGCCTATTTCTACATGCGCTCAATCATGTATTTATTTTCACCTATACCTTCAAAAGTATTAACTGATTTTTATAAAACTTTTATAGTTTATCGGAAGTAACCCACAGATAGCCCCAGATCAATTTGAACCGTCTGCGCTCTTTAACGTTTGCTAAATTGATACTTTAATTCATGTAAAATATCAAAACAATTTTAACTGATTAAAAAAAAAACAAAAAAAAACAAAAAAAAACGGGTGAAACAATTAAACAAATAAGATAATAATGGCTTGTAAAAGCATAAAATTAATTAAAGTACGTGATAAAATGCGAGGAAGCCATGTGCTACACCATTTGGCAGTCCATTTTTCCAGTATGGTTTAGTAATTTCTTTAATTTTGCCACTTTTAATTTAATTATCAGCTAGATTCCGGTAAATCAAGCTCGTGCAGAAAATTATATAAAGGGAATTCCAAGAAAAAGAATTATTTGTATAAAGCTTAAATACCTGTATATATATAGAAGACTGTTTTTTATAAGTAGGAACAATAAATTAATTTTCGACCTGTTCTTGCTTAGAATTAGTCCATGTAAAAGGACTTTGTTAGTCCGCAATTGCCGAATCCTTTAATTGCCTCTTGCCTCTAAAGGAGTCAGGAGTGAAGTATTATTTAACAGCGTTGCCTAGTGAAGGAGAGAGCGTTTAGTCTCTAGAGTTGATCTTTTAGTTTGGTTTAGATACCATGTAATTTTCCTTGCCCCTCTACCTTCAGTCTGGGTTTAGTAATCAAATGAAAGCATAGTTAGCTTATGCGTGAAGGATTGATCTCCTTGTCAGTCTTTCAGAGTTCAAGGCTGTTAAATAAAACAACCAAGAAAGAACAAGTCTGTTTCTTTTCCTGATTATTCTTTTCCTGCTCACTCATTTCTAACCTACCTTAATTGCCAATTTTGTAAAATTCTTCACAGTGAAGAATGGCAAATTTATGTACCTGTTAGAAATTACGTGAAAGAGGGTGTCGTTTCTTTGTTGGGCTTAGAAAATCGTACAATCTTAACTGTATTATCACAATCGCGTGTGCAATTCGTCTATAAAATACGTGATTGTGCTTAAGTTGAATTGGAGTAATAATAGATGACGTATAGAAAAACTTTGAAAGTTGTTTCTTTCGAACTTTCTTTTAAGCTAGGAATGATATTAAATTGTAATTCAAACTATTTATTGTAAAATAAAATCTATTTGATCTCACGTCTACGTAAGCAAACGCCGAAATAATAACATTAGGCTTATGTAAAGAAGATTTAAAACAAATATATTGTATTGCTTTGTATGTAAGACGTGAAAATCGGGATGCGTCTTATAATTGATGTTTACTAGTGTTAACATATTTAACAACCTTATTTCTACGAATTTCTCTTTTATGAGTACCGCTGAGATCGTATATTTTTACTTTGTAAATTATTTCCAATTTTTTGAATTTTGCCGGGATATTATTGTCTGGCCCTTCGATTTCATCAATTTTCAGGAATTTCATACTTCTGATAAGATTTTGGGTAAGAAGGGTTCCGTTGTTCATATTTATTTCTTGTTACCTTCAAAATTTTATTTTCAAAATCTAACCTTGCTTTTTCTCTGCCAACATGGCGTCTATCTTACATCTAAATAAAGATTAAAATGCGCCTTACATCTCAATATTCCAACAATATCCATGGTAGATTGCCTAGCCTAAATTTGAGGTCTAAACAAGTTGTTAAAAAAAGGAGACGAGAGATTTTCCTTTTGAAAGAGGGTGCAACTTATATTCTATTCATCAATGTTTTTCAAGACGATTATGATTGATTGTTGTAGAATCATACGTCGATCAGAGTGTAAGAAAAAATAATTATTCTAATTACACGTTACAGTATAATCGCTGCCGGATTTAAAATATATATTTTTTTTATGTTATACTAATACTGGTATGAAGAAACGCTGTAAAATACGGGTAAAATAAATAATATTCAGATGTTCTTATTGCTTAAAGGAAAAATCGGTCCGAGACAACTCAGACAAACTTTCTCATATATGTACATTTAATTACTATTGGAAATTTCATAAAAAATATCATAAAAATAACTTCTCCCGGGCGGGGAATCGAACCCGGGCTCTCTCCATCCG